>JASGXE010009927.1:0-42293 GCA_030068105.1 Sinentomon sp. SZTP_YWyxl
TCCTCGTTCAATTTTGCTTTATGGATATGGACACATTGTAACATAGGAGGGTGACAGTGTGCGGGCGTGTAAACTGCGAGGCTCTGTGTTAAATTTTTGTGCAGGCGAGTTTTAATGCCTTTTTGCCAATTTGTTTCCCACAATCGTGTCGTCTCACGAAGCAGTTTCACCGAATGACAAACATTGCCAACCAGAATTGGATAGGATAAAAAGCGGTAAAAATGGTAAGAACTGCCAAAAACTTACGTACACATGATCAGCGCGTCTGCATGCACTGGCTCCAAGCAGACGAGGTATCATCAATGATCAATATAAAATATTAACTAACCTGACTCACTGACTGTTTATAATTGTTGGCCATTTCCATGACCTCTTACAGCCTTGAAAATTTGGTATCAAGACCGTTTTCATCAATGAGAAGAGGAATGATTTATGAAAACTGCTGTTTTTGCCAGTGAGATGGGTGATTTTGGGGGCTTTTCGAATTTTCACACTTCCATGAATCTTTTGCCGACACGCGCCATTCACTGGGACACACTTAATGCTCTCCAAAGGTGATGCCCAACGGTGAATGTTCCGAAGGCAAAAAACTGATCGAACTACAAGTTTAGGGACTAAGGAGGTTAGTACTTTCAGTCGCCAAGAAGCGGCAATACCTAATGGTGCACCAACGATAGTTCTGCGCCAGTGTTGAATCCACTTCACAGACGCCGAAATATTCTGCAAGTGTTGGCTGTTTCTTTCTTCAGCATGCTCGCTTGAATTGCTTTCGTTTTAGGCCTGATCTAGACAGCTACCCAGTTTCGGCAACATCTGACTATAATCCTCCAGGGGCTTCGAGAGACAATATGTATTTTATCTTCGTCCGAAACCTGGCATTCCCCGTTTTGTTTTAGAAGAGCCAGTAACTTATTTCCACATTGAACAGGGATTTAGGTAACGTTTCGCCTTCAGCATTACCTTATACCGCTAAGGTATATAATCCAAAATGAAAGGCCAGAGCTGAATTGGCTGGTACTGCCAATTAAATATTGGACGCCGGCCAATAAATATTCGGCTGCTCGGATTTACTCCTCCGATGGTGTGCTCTGATGCATAAAAATCTGCGAAGCGTGTCAATTTGTGGCCGTCTTAGGGAGATAGCCGCCAGTAATTCAGACAAGCTATCTCCACTCCTTAATGCACATTTTAATATGCAGTGTGTCAGAGATAGCCAAGGTCTTCCAAAAACGAACTTCGTTTTTTTTAAACCACCGGGAAACTCTTTCGCTTTTTAGAATTTTTCCTGTTCACGGTCTCCTCAGAAGCTGTGACGCAGAGAGACATCATCTCAAGGTCGAACAAGCTTCATGCCGTGCAGCATTCTGATCCTTCTATTTTCCTATTCACGGTCTCTGGAAAGTGCGACAGAGACGACTCATCTCAAGATAGGCTAAGCTTCGGGTCGTTTGGCGTTCTGCTGGCTCTGATCTTTCTTCTCGTACTTTTTCTTATTCACGGTCTCTGGAAAGTGCGACAGAGACGACTCGTCTCAAGATAGGCTAAGCTTCAGGTCGTTTAGCGTTCTGATCTTTCTACTTTTTCTTATTCACGGTCTCTGGAAAGTGCGACAGAGACGACTCGTCTCAAGATAGGCTAAGCTTCAGGTCGTTTAGCGTTCTGATCTTTCTACTTTTTCTTATTCATGGTCTCTGGACCTGAAAAGTGGGACAGAGACGACTCGTCTCAAGATAGGGTAAGCTTCAGGTCGTTTAGCGTCCTGATCTTTCTATTTTTTCTTATTCACGGTTTCTGGAAAGTGCGACGCAGAGACGACTCATCTCAAGGTCGAACAAGCTTCATGCCATAGCCTTCTGATCCATATTTTCTTATTCACGGTCTCTGGAAAGTGCGACAGACACGACCCCATGGACGGGAGCACCAGCGTGGTGGAGGACTGCCGACTGATTGCTCGACGCCATGTTTTTGAAATGCGTTGATCAGGGTGCTTGCCAATTTCAAAAACCAAAGAAAATAAAAGTTCACAAACGTTGCGTAAACAACGTCAGAAAGTGTAACATCTAATTGCGCTGTCTTTTCCGAAAACTGAATGCCCAACACCGTGCCGTCGTTTGAAAGACAAAATTTCCATGTCTGCACAGGCCACAACAATGTCGCCAGGCCAAATCTGCATATTTTTCGCCTTCAGGTATTCAGTTCGCAACAGCTGGCATTTGCGTCACCACGAACAATGATAATCTGATGTACAGACATGGAAAAAACGACTGTCGGGTGCATGTAATCAAATGGAGCAAAAATGCGGTTTTCCGAAAACTCAACTCCGCAGAAATTAAAGTTTTCCATTGTTGCAATGGGACACTTATATTAATTTCTGCTCGGATAACGGGGCCACATTCAAATGGTGAAAACAGTGTTTTTTGTGTGACAGTTATTTTTCCACCACTGTAAAGCCACATAGCATGATTACCGCATTCGGAGCGTCACGCTGCATAAATGCTGTAGTGGCACAAGAATTGCATTCATGGGATTTGTACATTTGTCTTCTCATTACCATTTTCCTGATTAGCTTTCTTTGCTGATGTTTAACAATGTTTGAAAATCTTACACCATTATACAAGATTTCCAGTCAATGGTTGGAATTGCAAATGCTTTTTTTAACTTGGGTAATGGACAAACGGTTACAACAAGCAAAGTCTGCTTTAGCAAATGGGTCTTTAATTATCTTTGATTTCAACAGAAATTTTCCATGGATTCTGTAAACGAACGCAAGGGCAAATGAGTCGTGTGTACTGCGGGAAAACATTAATAATGTGTCCACATAAACGGTTTCCCATTCAACTGTTGCCTCCGCTATCCAAGTCGTGATAAACGTGCCAATAAACGTTGAAAGTGAAAAACATTTAATTCTATTGAAAAGTTGAGTTTTTCAAAGTGGAATTGTTGTGCCATTATTTTGATGACGTCGCTGGCCCATTTTTCGATACATTTATAAATGCATAACAAATGGATACATTTATAAATTTCCCCCTGCACACGAAGGGAGAAAGGTCCATTTAACTGTTGCCCCCGTCATCCAAATATAGAAACAAAAGTGCCACATTGCAACAAACGAACAGCGAGGAACTTTTATTTCTATTGCAAAGTTGAGTTTTTGCCAAGTTGCATTGTTGTCCCATTTGATTGCGTGTGTTGATGGCCCATTTTCCTTCGTATGTGGGCGCATTTATATTTTTCTGCCTGTACCAATGTTTCCTCTTCGATTGTCCTCCCACTATTATTGCTCCGATGTGGAATTTTTGCAATTTGTCATTGCAGCTTCAGAAAGATCCTCTTTCAAAACCGAGGTCAAAATCTGGCAGCTCCAGAAAGTTCTGTTGAAATCTTACACTTTGATTTCTGCCGCCTTACCAAGATAAAAAAGAAAGAAAAAATATTTCGAGCAATTAAAATTTTTGAAAATCTCACGGTGAAACGGAGTACTCCCTAAAAAAAAAGTCTGTTCATTTTCAGAATGGTCCGCGCGCTTTTTGCAGTCAGGGATGTGCAAATTTGAGCAAAAATCGGGAATCGTAGACTTTGAGCCGGTGGCCTCAATTTTCGAAACTCTGTCAGTTTTCACTTCTTAATCTTTTGCTAATTCCACTTTTCGGAGGTTTTTCAATTTTCTGGGACCACGATCTGTTGGTTTGCTTGTCGTTCCGCTCCTGCTTTTAAAATGTGCACCTTTGGTGTGCAGCGCTGAACCGAAACTATTCGCCGGCCATCCCGTGGCAATTGACACCGACCTGCAATGGCGTGAGGCCACATCTGCTGTTGTCACCATCAACCGGAAACCAGGCACACGTATTCATGTCTGGAAAATTTCAAAATCATGTTTGGGTTGCTTTTCCATCTGTGGCATGTTTTGTCCAAGCAAACATGTGCCAAACAAAAATGAAAAAATCTTGCCGATGGGTAGACTCGAACCCACGATCTTCGGAACTGAAGCCCTGTGCCGTGCCACTGAGCCAGCGGCGCTTGCAGAAAATTCAGTTCCATAATCGCGCTTAAATGATAAAGCTATGATATTTCGGCAAAGAATGTTCGGCAATTTGGACACCTCTGTCATGCCCCCGCTCTCACCTTCGTTTTGCTGCAAATTTTGGCGCGGACCATTCTGAAAATGAACGCACTTTATCTACGAATTCACATGGTTTCCCTGGGCTTTTAGAGATTCCAGTCCAAAAATGCTCAGCTTTCTACAACAAGGCAGGTAGACCAAGAGACTGTATAGGTATTTATTATGTATGCATGCTGTCTGTATACATGTAGTCTAAACGTGCCCGTGCCGCTTTCATGGAACTCTGCCGTCCCTGTTCGGGATTTCGAGAGGTTATCAAATTCTATTTTAGTCTGCACCTCTTGATCAAGTTATTAATTATTTAGCACCTCCCTGTTTAGTTCAGTAAGCAAGTACGTTTTTGAAGTGTGGGCCAAGCGGCATGCATTTTTCCCTTTTCCTCTTCTGCAACATCCCTCTTCAGTCTTCCTCCCCCACCACAGGAAGGATGCTGATTTCAGAATGTACACGACGTATCTTTCGTGCTGTTTATCTGCGCTGCGCTTGCTGAATTCGTGGGTACCAACGAAGTCAAAAGTCACGAAACCTGTAGTCCCTGCGATGCCTGTTTGACGTTCAAGCAGTTGGCGAAAATCTTTTGCATGGGTTTCCGCTGCTATGCTTCTGTTGCGAGAATAACGGCACGACAGGAATTGAGGGGGAAGTGGCTCAGCCATTGCGATCCGGTTGCTGTTTGTGTTTGGTGATATGGACGCTTTATAAAGTTCGACAGCCCGTGCACAACGGTGGGTCTATCGCCTGCAATAAACCTCGAACCATCCACACAATGGCCAGTCCAAAACAAATTCATAAATGGCCTTCACAGGCCTATGCCAACCTATAAGGACAGAAAGAGGCTCATCACACGCCACGCAGCTGGACACGCCTGCATAAGAAAGAGTGGTGCACGGAGATGCTTGACGTTTATGTCACCCTGTTTTTCACCAGGCTAACTCCATTCCATTTGCGGATAACCTATGTCCCTTAAGGGCCTGATGCACCCTTTGGCATCATATCGAACACGCGGTGAGGGAGCTACGTTCTCCCCGCCATACCGTTCTCCAAGTCATACGCAATTTTAGTTCATGTGCATATGGACCCATATTGGTACAGTTGCGGCGGAATTAATGTACTCATACAATGTGTTTTCCCCATTTCATTGTTGCCTCCGAAACTTCTTTTTCTTTATTTTTACTCTTATCCGGGAGGTGGAAATTAAAGCGCCAAATTTCAACAGAGTTTTCTGGAGCTGTCACATCTAGACCTCAGTTATAAAAGAGGATCTTTATTTTTGCAGCATGGAGTTTTTGCCAAAATCTGAACCGTCGCAATTTTAGACAAACATGTTTTGAGTTTTCCTATCTACATTAATGCAGCCGAAACTTTGTTTTTTTTTTTGGCAAAATGACTTTCTATTCTTTTTGAACTGAAGTAAAACACTAGTTAATTGGTAATCCATGCCAATGTGAAGTTTTTCTTTGAGGCTAAAACACTGAGCCACGCGTAAAATTGCCGAAACCGCGGCTTGCATCTTGCCTTGAACCTGAGCTGGGCATTTCTTGCTGAACCGTTGAAAAAATGTGGCGATCTCGCTTGAAATATCCAAGAAATTGGCAGATTTTATTGAGGGTGCCGGCTAAATTTAGAAAACAGGAGGAGTTGATTTTAAAAGACTTTATAGATTTAAAGAGGTGTCTGAGATTGCTTTCTGATGCCACATAAACGTGAACAGTGCAACAAGACCTCCATCCCATTAAGCATTGCACAGGGCATGGGGAAAATGCGAATCGTCCCGAGAGGAACTGTAGAGGTGAAGCTAACAACAAGAAGTGAAAGACGAGTGGAACAGAAAGGGGGTGGGCGCGGGTGAGATGGTGCAATAATGGCGTGAATGTGTACCGCGGCGGAAGAGCGATGTGGAGAATTTTTGACGGCGAGGAGGAAGCAGCAGAAGTGAGATTGTGGTGATTTTTGTTGCCATTTTAAAAGGTATGCAGTTTTGAAAACTTTCAAACACGGACAGATCAATCAATCCTTCTTGGAGATGACAAGGGAACGTGATGTAAGGGGGGGACCGGTGACTGGGGCAGAACGAACTGAGGCAGAAGTGGACTGAGGCAGAATTTTTGCATTTTTGGAGGCTGATTTTCTGAGTTTCTCCGGGTTAGGTTAGGTCAGGTTAGGTTAAGTAAGTTAGGACAGGTGTAAGCTACCACCTCCATGCAAAAACTCCCTCCAAAACTCCCTCCTTTGTCCAATTCTGCCTCAGTCCATTTCTGCCTCAGTCCAATTCTGCCTCAGTCCGTTCTATCCCAGTCCCCCGATCCGTGAGGGGGTGTGTGCGCAAGTTTTACTGAAATGGTCGTCTGTTTCTCAACCCCAGTCCCATCAGCAGCCAATGCTTCCAGGAACGATAACTCCGCGTGAATTCACGTGCACGGCAAACAAAACAATGAAATGGCTTCGATCGAGTGTCGTCTCTCATTTCGCTTCCCAAATTCTGATCGGCGCCCAGAGGTGTTATTGCCGAGACAATCATCTCATCTTCATGCCATACAATTTTCCTCTCCTCTCTAACTGAAGCGCACTTGATCTCTGATAGCTATCGCCTGCAGGCATGCGGAAAACGCAACCATTTCCTCCGTCTTATTTAGATCTCGTCGCGAGCAAAAGTCCCAACAGGGCATTCCAAAAGTGAGGGAAAAACTGTGGCTGGAATGGGAAAGGCTGCAATTTCAGTTTTGTTGCAATACAGGAAGACTGGAATAACGCTTCTCAAACCAAACTCGAGTGGACCTTTGAGATGGTAACTGCACGGAGTTGGTACAACACTTGAAAAAAATGAAGGTTCCTCCCAAGAAAAGGACAATTGTAAAACCAGGCGTTGAGCAGTTGTTGCCTGGAAACTTTTGAGGGGCCTGTCTGGGTGTATTGAGATCAGCATAAATTCCTATTATCCGCGTGTTGGCTCCAGCACCATTGTCTTCATAATATTGAGATTGAGAGTGCACCTTAGACTAACTAAATTGAGGTTCCTCGCTTACAACGTGCACACACCAGGCAAATACGAATATCTTTTGTCCCTCATCTAAAATACGTATTTACAAATTTGCATGATGATATCGCGCAGAAAAAGCAGCTTTAGCGAATCAGCATCGCTATAAGGTTCAGCCTCGCGTCTTAAGTCTCCGGCCCGTCCTTATTTGAATTTTAAAACTAGATTCGGAAGAATGGCGCGTGAAGTTTGTTCCACTTGAGAAGTCTCTCTCTTCCATAGAATTGGACTAGGTATAGTTGTGCAGGTATTGCAGTGGTTTGCAAATATCACAGGAACTCTTCACTATATCACTGCATCACTACATGGCATACCAAACATTTCGAATTTTCATCAATGGGGTGTGGAGGAAATTAAAGATGGAGGGGGTCGTATAGTTCAGCTTTTTCCCAGAACATTTCCCAGGGCCACGGTTTTGATCCCCACATCAGTTGTGTGCGGCACTATGGTCCCATCAGGGTAGGAAAAACTTCACAACAGCAACTGTCTATTGTGTGGTGTAACCAACTTCCGGAATGTCTGTTCCGCTTTGCCTTTCTCGTTTTCAAAATAAAAGCTAACCAAACCTGCGACTTAATCCCCGTCATTCACTGTCTCCGTTCGCTCGTTCGTTCGCTCGTTGTCAACCCACTGGTTCGTGTCCGCCTATTTGTTGTGAATCTAATGTTTTATATCCGCCTATAAGGCCCGTAAAACGTTCCAGAAGGTTGTATATCCACATTTTGCTGCCAATTGCAAAGTTCAACCGCAAGGCTATATGAATCATGAGGAAGTGTTCTTTTTCTTTCCGGTCCTTAACAAATCAAAACTATGTGGTTAGTAGTTTTCCGAATGTTGACTACTGACTCGTACCAATTGGAAAGAGTTAAATCAGGCTTTTTTCTCTGAGCAAACTGTTTCGAACAGCGAAGCGCAGGTAAACTATCTGAAAGAAACATTGCTTGGGTGTCCCCGGGTAGCAGAGGAACGTGGCAGGAATTTTCCGCTGAATATGGCAAACACTTGTCTGCGCCAGGTGGCTGCCATTTGGATATGGTCGGTGTGGCACCACGATGCTGGCCACTATGGCAGGAATGTGGCTTTCTCCAGTGACAGCGATGTGTTTTTCCACCGTGGTGGGGACATGGCATGCTCTCGTGACAGGAACGTGATTGCTACGGTGGTTTGTCTCGTTCCACGGTGGAAAATAGCATTCTCGCCGCGGTAGCATGCCATGTCCCCACCACGGTGGAAAAACACATCGCTGTCACTGGAGAAAGCCACATTCCTGCCACAGTGGCCAGCACCGTGGCGCCACACCAATCATATCCAAATGCCAGCCACGTAGCACAGCCAAGTGTTTGCCATGTTCTGGCGGAACGCTCCTGCCACGTTTCTCTGCTATCCGGGTCTGAACTCTCATCTAACTTGGCGAGTTTAGGCTAAACCTTCTGTCAATATTTATGGGTAAATTGCAAACTCGACGCGCTCTTTCTGAAAAATGTGCAACGCAATGACTGCGGCTTCAATGTTTCCCTTCTTTGAGAAATGCCATCAGATTCCGCGGGCCTCTCGGACTTTTTGATCGGAAGCAGACGCATCAAGCCACCAACGCGAAAGTTGAGTGAGGCAGTTTGTGGCACCGATGGCTGAGCTACTCGGTTTGATGCCAACAACATTATGAGCAAAATTGAGATCGCACGCTAAGAATACAGGAGAAAAATAACTGTTTAACTAACAAGCTTACCCCTTCATCGCGGGCTCCCCTCGCTGCATTAATTTGTTATCAATCTTCAGATCAGGTGCGTGCAAGATTTCCCGATGACTGAGAGAGTTCCGTAATCACGAAAGAACGTAAACCCAGACGTGCTTCTGAAGCTCATGTTTTCTCCAAGCTTTTTGAGAGGTTCCTTTCCATTAACACTTCTAATTTTCTGCAAAGCGTCAATTGTTTACCGCAACCAATTTCGGTTTACTGCGCAATCGCTCTTGCCATAGTATCGGCTTGTACTCTTTGATGATGATGGCGACCGTTTTCCGTTGGCACTGGCATTCGTATCTCCGTGTGCGCATTTTATTAGATCTTTCCAAAGCTTTTGACTCAGTATTCAATTCGAAGCTTATTGTGAAACTGAGTCCACCCCAGTCCTCTGTGACTCTTGTGAAGTCCCTTATCTCAAAAGCAGGTCACAGCAGGAAAAACTTCAGAGTTTCTTTCATCATCTGTCCCAGTGACCAAAGGAGTTCCCGCAAGGAAGCGTCATAGGATCTCTCCTTTCTCTGATTTATTTCAACCATGTCAATGCATTGGTGTTTGTTTTCAGTTTTGTGCCACGATCGAGCATGCGTATCTTTCCAATGCATTCCATTGTTGGCAGATTGCATTCAGAGAGCATGCCTTCTGTGATTAAGTTCTGCCCGCCTTGACACATATCCCACATTCGATTTTCAAATTTCACAAAAGTCTTGGATGCATAAAAATTAACTTTTTCGTTTCTTTTTGAAGGAAGTGTGTGATGCACCATTTTCATCCTTTCATCATTGATCGATGTGGAACAAATGAGTGACGAAACATGTATGAGCGTGGCGTTTTCCCGCCTTTGCACTGCGTTTTGCAAGAGTGCTCCTGTTGCACACCCCTGCACTTCCAACTTTTCGAAGTGGCGGTGGCATCGCTATATCTGCTCCTCTACTCGCATATCCGTTCCTGTGAATCCACGTTTTCATTTTCCTGCGGCTTTATGCCGTGAGTAAATGCTTTCTTTTCTGGTGATGCCGCTGCTTTTCCGATACAGAAAGCCGCCCTCTCTTGGGAATATTCTTCAATCGCTCTGATGAAGCTATACATGACCATATGGGCGGAACTATGGCAAGTTTTATACAAGTATAGCTTTTAAGAAAATAGCATCAAGCCTCAGGAACGAACACGCACGCAGGTTGTTCTGTTCTCAAACAGAAAACAAAGTTAATAAAGGGCCATCCGATGTCTTCCATGATACCAACCAAATCTACTCCCCCTCTTTTTACAAATTACCTTTTGGTAAATTCGATTGTTTAGATTGTGCTCATTTTGGCACAATTTTCTTTTTCGGAAATTCGTTAGCCGCACTTTTTTATATACGCAGGGCATAGGTTGTTTGCATCACAAAATAACAATTTGAAAACCAACAATGCGGACATCTGACATGATTTGAAAAATCTCATTTAAATGTTGTAACTTCGGACTTTTCGGAAAACATATCCGCATCAGTGATCGATCGCCAATGAATCGCGCGAAGTCCGACAATTATTGTCCTCTGATTTTGCCAATGCAAAAAAAGTAAAATACTCGCGTTGTCCGTCAGTTGCTGATGTCGCGGAGTTGGTTTTCTAGAAGTGGCGAAGGCATCTTGTTTTGGGTCTCGACATGCGCGATGTAAGGTCTGTGTGATCATTTGGAGATAAACGTGAATGCTGGTTAAACAAAAATAGTGAATTATTTTAAGAAAATAATATGCATTGCCTGCGATTTGCCAGCTCATAAATGATTTTAGCAGTGATGCCATGATGTCATTCAGATTTTACATGGAAAAGAATTCTGCCACGAACATCAGTTGGATTCTTTCCCCAATATAGAAAACTGGTGAAAAATGCGAACAGAACAAAGGCGAACTTTTGCTGGGGAATTTTCATAAGGCGAGAAAATTTCAACAATTTGCAACTGCCGTTGAAAATATAAAGTAATATGGAAAGAAAGAAAAGACGGAAAAATCTAAGTTATGAACTTTTATCTTGCACTCTTCCACTTCATGCGCAATTATTTTTCAAAACTTTGAATAACAATATTCTGCCATTTTTCTCCGGAGACAGAATTGTAAACTTTTCATGATGCTTTGTTTGATGGTTGACCTATTCTATAGAGAAGAAGTTCCCACGTTAATTTCACAGTGCCATCGCAGGTCAAATTAAGGATGTTAAAGGCCAAGTTTTTTATCCGATGATAGGACGAGGCCCGAGCAAATGATAGATCGTCAGGCCTTTGTGTTCCGGTGAATGATGTGCGCTAAAAATAATCGGGACATCGTCGGAGAGATCTGGTCTGGGTGTGGAAAAACGTGCTTCCATGTATTTCGCCATCTAATTTCGCGTCTTGCGGTAAACCCAGGACCACATTTCTCCACCGCTATTTATGTGTTTACGAGTTAAGGGTGGTTAAAAGTGAATTAAAAATGTGCAGCGCACGTTTGCAAAAACATGCTGATTATGCTGGCACAATCATTCTTCTTCAGAATTCCTTCTTTCCGAGATCAGCCTATGATTGGAATAATCTCCCAAAGATCATCCCACATTTTGATAAATGCATCAGCGTTTCACGCACACCAGCCAGCTTCCAGTATATTTGACCTGTCTTGACTTTGAACCGTGTCTGCGATTCGGAATGTGTTTCCTTTCCTCTGTCGCTATCTCAATGTTTCCACAAGTGCCATCTCAATTATTTCCCTAGCACATTGGATGATGATTAAACAAACATTCCCGCAATTCTCTGAAATTTTGTGGGCGTATGATTGGCGCGCATGATTTTATGATTGGTGCACATGATTGGTGCGTATGATTTGTGGGCATATGATTGGGCATATGATTGTTTTGCTCGCACAAAGGTTGAGTTGTTTTTTCTCCGGTGATATGGCTTTTTATTCATGCTGCAAGTACTCCCAATATGTCAACACGATAAACCGAAGCTTCACCTTGTGTGTTCAAGCGAAACACCAAAAGTGTTCCATTGGAACACCTTTGTTGTTTTTTTCCGATGCGTGTTCCAAATGGAACACATTCTTGATACGTTCCAAGGCTTTTGGTGTTCCAAAGTAACGCCAATGGTGTTCTCCGGGTGTTCCTAGCTGAAGTAGTGAAATTTATCGGCGAATTAATTAACTTAGGGATATTGCTCATTATATTTTTTTTGTATTTTCTGCCATGAATAAAATACGGTCGTCATTGTTGTAATTGTTGTAATCATTGTTGTAATCGCGTCCTCTCAATTGAAAAGGGTGGAATTTCGATAAAAAAAAGTCCTCTCAATCACAAGTTCCTGCTGCCATAAAATGACAATAAGATGTATACCTTCAGCAATTCACCTTTTGTCGACCATTAAAATTTAATGGTCATCTTTATTTTCGGTAGGCCTATAATTATTTTTGTCCGCTTTTACTGCATCGCAACTGCTTTTACCGAGAATGGTTATTCTAGATTGTCTTGTTTGTTTATCTAATCATTATTTTAATTAAAATAACAGGATTTTCTAAAATATAAGAATATTTAAAACCACAAATTACCTGCGCAATTATGGCTGGGACACTGCATACATAGCTTCGAAGGAGAAGGAATTTTGGGTGAATAAAGTAGGTATGTTCAGGTTAAGCCTATACTCGTATAATCTATGGTCGAAATTTTTAAAAATTAAAATGTGAGCGACAAAGAAACCTTACGAGGGCTACCTATTTGCTCCAACCTTGAAAAAATTTTGGACTGGACGAGTCGAAACCTTCGGTGTTCGAGCAAGTCACCGACAATAATAATTCATGCTCAAGATGGGTTCTGGAGTCCACTGTCAGCTGAGAGTTATGATAATACGTATAAAATGCTTTCTTGCTATGCTGGTGTTTTAACTTTTTCTTGGCATGAATTAAACAAGCCCTCGAGATTCAGCTTTTTCCCTGAATCGTATTTCACGTATTTGTATAACGAAGCAACCCGCTATCTGCATGGGGTATTGGGAAATGGGTTCTCTGTTACCGTCAACCCCTCGCCAAAATTCTCAGAACACATGACTTCATGACAAGCTGAGGCACCATTTAGAATCAATGGAAACATGCTCCGCAAGATATCATGACATTCGTGTATTGCGTGAAACAGCATCAGCCCTTTGTGTAAGGTAAGCCTCCTGTGTCGGCGCAAAACTTCCGATGGCATGTGTATAGGGCGATTATACACATGCCACGGAAACTGCTGGCTACCCGCATTTAATTGTTCACCAGCAATTTTCGTATAACTTGGACGGCGTCTTTACCAAAAATGGACCAAAAAAAGAAGGAAAAAAGTTAAAAAAAACTTTGTCTGGATAAAGTAATCCACTTTGGCATGAGTGGAGATTCTTTTTGCGATGGAATACGTGCGGCCCAGCATCAGACGTTTCCGATAAAATATATAAATATACGAATAAAAATCAAGTTCTCGAACGACAAAACAATGTTTTTTCCAAACACACAGTTATTTTTTCAAATCCAAATGGGCCTTCAGCAAAATTCAATATCAACATAAAAAGAACGTGGACGGCCATATAAGTTCTGCCATCCAATTTTTTATTGTTATTGGTTGGGCAGTTGTGTGCCGCCAATGCATCAAACCAAGGCTGTTCAAAATATTTTTTTCTGCAAAAAACACGGTATAAATAGATTAATATGACATGCATTTGTTTATAAACTTGTACAATTGTTTTTTAAATATGAATGATTTTTATTAACGGCATGTAAAATTAAGACATAGTTTTTATTAACGGCATGTAAAATTAAGACATGGAAAATTATCTACATGCGTAAATTTTTGATGAATTCAGGGTGTGCCATGAGTAGTATGCCAAGCCTCGTGGGCAGCTTCCTGGGGCAATTCCAACACGAAAATGTAGAACCACTTTTTGTCCTCCAATTTCTGGGGGTACTCTCCGAAAAACATGGCCCAACAGAACGTATACTTTCGGAACAACCTGTACATAGCTTACAGCACCGAGCTCTCCTTCACTGGGTAGACCAACGACTTCTATAGGACTTCTAGACTTCTATAGACAACGACTTCTATTCTATTATTCACCTCGTTGGGGTAGACGAAAACTTTTGTTGTTGCGGATGTCAGATCAGAATGTCGGTGAATGGGAACTGAATGAGAACTGCCCATAACCACCGCGTGCTCGTTTTGTTTTCTGGTTTTCCAGCAAACGGGAGGACCTTCTCTCCCCGATATCTCTTCTGAAGAGGAACCAAACATTGACAACGGTAAGGTCCAGGAAATGACAAAGGATCCTCGCAAACCGTTCCTAACGGACGATAAACAGATTGATCATATCGACGGGACTCAAAATAAACTCTGATTGGGCGAAAGAATAGTTCAATAACAGAATGACTGCTCTGTTAAAAAACAATTTCAAAGCTCTCAATTCTTGCTGTTCGGGGGTGATCTCATTTTCTGGAAAACTGCCATTCTGTTTTGATGGATTTGTCTACTTGAAATTTCCAATTGGGCAAGTGATATGAGCCTTTTCCATATGGCTGTCAATAGCCCCTTCTTGCCTACAAATACGCAGGGCTGTGCTCTGTGCTGCAAAACCAACAATAATTGACGATACAGAGTTTAATGGTGAAGGACAGTGAAGGTTTTATCAGCTGATGTTAGTTCAGTAACCACATTTCCTGACAGTTCAACATTTGAAGAGGGGCAGCACCGGTTTTGATGACAAATGGGCATGCCTGACGCTGCTGTTTATCCCGTCTCGAACAAAATGCTCTTTTTTGCTTTTTATAAATCAACGGAGACATGACCGTATAATTGATGTGTGCATTGAAGTTTATCTGGTCCACGGATTACGAATTTGAATTTGAATTTGAATTTTAATAAGTACTTAGAGGGTGTAACCCTTTATCGTACAACATACACAAAACAGGAAGAACGAATGAAACAATGGAGAGTGAGATGAAACAGGGAAAGAGTATTCTAAACAACAATGGGCATGACGTGAAAAAGACAAAAAAACTCACAATGGAACAGAACAGGCAAGAATTGACACGTTCCCTGCAGAACAAGCTCAGTCAGGCAAAAAACCACCTGGAGCCATTGAGGTTGCCAAACGGCGGAGAGTTTCCACTGTCAAAGGAGGAGAGAGGACGGGGGCGCAGGGAGCGAGTTCCAATCTTTAACAGTTCTCCCAAGGAAAGAAAAATTGTCCACATCCTTTTTGAAAGACAACGGTCTAACCTTTAGCAAGTGATCGTAACGAGCATAAAAGGAAGGGAACTGAATATAGGACAAAAACTCCCCCCATCCTCCAAAATTGCTTAGAAGCTTTATACACGTTGCTCTCTTCTCCTCTCAGCGAGACATTGCGTTCCACCGACGTTTTTTGATCATTTCAGTGACACTCTGCCTTCTTCTATAATCTCCAATAACAAAACGAGCGGAATTGTGACAGAAGCAAATCAAAAGCAAAATAAAATTGTTAACTTTCTAGTGACCCGGCAACTTCTTATTTGTCGGTTTACTCGTATGTTGGATAAAAAAATATTTTTCCTGTTTTTTTTTTCTTCTGGCAAACCAGCAATATTTTGGCGGGTCAAAAGACGCTTAATTGATGCGGGTATGCATGCAAATCCTTTTAACTCATCTTTGACCTCGCAATTCTGCAACTTTTTTAACTCTCAACTCGGAATGCGAGGAGGAATTCGTGCCCGTTTACTCGGAAGCAGATGAAGGATAGGATATGCTGGGCTGGGCTTAGTATTTACACGGGTATTATGCAAGAGGAATTTGGGGTTCTGAAATTATATGCATAACTCGTCTTTCCGCTCCGCTGGCTGCAAAGGAACAAAAACTGAGAAGACAAATCATGGATCAAAATAATAACTCCGGTTGTATGTAAGAGAATGGGATGTACAGGGTGATCCGAAAATATCAAGCCAAAACTGGCTCTCGACGTGAGGACTCAAACCGGACCATATCCGCACCTTGGTTAATTTTGAGCAAAAATGGCAAAATTTGACAAGATATTCCCTTCGAAAGTGGAAACCTCGAGGTTCTGTAGCTGGGTTTAGTTATTTTAGTTTGGCGATGGCTGGTTTCGATCTGAACCCATGTAAATCAAATGGTGGTTTTGATTTTGATTTGAAAATATGCTCGCTGATCAGTGAAGGCCATGTCCTTTAATTTCATTATTTTTTGTCAATTTCAATTTTTTCACAAGGAAGAGAAGAGAAGGGACGATAGGGGGAGGTGAAGGAAGGGAGGAGGTGTTCTCCAGGGAGCTGCTATAATTTCAAAGACATTGTCTCAGCTTTAAAACCGGCCAACTCCCGGAGATGGTCAACTTTGATGTACGGCAGCAGTGGGGATGGCAGTTTTTGAAAGAAACGCCATTTGATTCGCTAATTGCGTGGTCTGGCGATGGCCGATTTCGAAACAAACGCTATGGAGTTAGAACCCCATCAGCAATGAACCGGGAACGATGTCTAACTCAATTTTTTTAAAAAGTGGAGATGGTCGGTTTTGACCCTGAGCTCCTCATCCGTCTCTGCGATGATGGTGTTGAGCAGGAACACCATTCCTCCTCCGCGCTGAGGACGACAGAAAACGTGGGCAGATTCCCACAGCCAAAACGAGCGTTCAACTTCCCAGAAACAGAAACATATGCCTGATGCTGCAAAGGTCGCCTGTGCCATAAAATCTCTTGAAATAATCTCATAAAAACGCAACACTCTCAAATTTGAAAAGTTAAGTAAATAGGCGTGTATAGGAGCTTTTGGAGTGTTCGGAGAAAAGTTTGACGGGCCCTGAATCGCAACGTTCGCTCAGAAGGCGCGAGTTTCAGCCAAACAACTTCATCGGGGAACCCTGGGTATAAACTACCAGATATGTTGTTGGATAAAGCATGAGCTGTAGCTTTGAAGGCGCAGCGCGTGCGGTGCTTAAGAATGTTCTTCATGCTTAAGGGAGTGCATTTTTATAGCTCTAAGTGCTTTCTTCTTTTTTCTTTTTTCTTATACTTTTCCTTTTGCATCTCTCGACTTCCGACATCTTTTCTTTTTCCCTCCTTTGAATTCCCGCTGCTGGGGCATGTGTTCTATTTCCAGACTGGCATAATATGACGAGAGGATTTTCTTGTTCCAAGTTTTCTTTTTGCCTTTCTTTTGCTCTTTTTTGTGCCATTCCTTCAGTGCAGCAGTTCCGTGCCGGAAAAGGTTTGGAAATCGGAAAAACCTGCATTCGACGTGTTTCATCACGTGAGCGATACGGAAAAACGCATGCACTTTTCGAGAAAATGGCACAGGAAAATATACCTATCAAAACCTGAGCATGCAATGGGATGCATTGACATGCAGAAAATCACAAATGTTTCCACAGAAATGTGCTTTTGCCATTTAACTGCCACCTCCAATTTTTTTTCTCGTTTTAAATTTGTTTTTTGCTCTATAATGAGGGCGGAGAAATGAAAATACCAAGTTTCAGCGAAACTTTCTGGAGGTGTCAAGCTTTGGCCTCGATTGCAAAAGAGGATCTTTATTTCTGCAGCATGTAGTTTCTGCTAAAATTGCAAGAGTCAAAAATGTACCTATGAGTATAGTGGAGGCGGAATTTATGTTCTCATACGTGAAAAAATTGCGACTGTTCAGATGAAATAAAAAAGACTCGGTGCTGCAGAAATAAAGGATCCTCTTTTATAAGCGAGAACCAAATCTGCCAGCAATACAGAAAGATGTCCGATTTTGTTTCAATCTGGCACATTAATTTCTACCGTCTGCATTTGTGTAAAAATAATGAAAAAAAAGTTTCGGAGGCAACAGTTAAGTGAGAAAACACATGCGTGGGACCATTTTGACGAATGTATTGGGTTGATTCTGTTAATTCAGCTCCCTTACCTCTCGCATGAAGAGGATGTTATCAATGCCCATCTTCATTGTAGGCCTACTGCACAAAATTCATTGCGAAAAGCGACGATTTTCCCCTCTCAGACAGAGTCGAATGGTCAAGGTGCAGAATCCTTACCGCGCTTGCAAGAAAATGATAACAATCCATTTCAAAATTTCAAAACATTAAAATACCGGCAATGCTGACGCATCAGTGATTTAAAACAACCGTCAATGCTGACGCATCAGTGATTTAAAACAACCGTCAATGCTCACGCATTGGTGATTTAAAACAACCCTCAATGATAACGCATCAGTGATTTAAAACAACTGTCAATGCTGACGCATCACTGATTTATTTCAGCCGTCAATGCTGACGCATCAGTGATTTAAAACAACCGTTAATGCTCACGCATTAGTGATTTAAAACAACCGTCAATACTGACGCATCAGTGATTTAAACAACCGTCAATGCTGACGCATCAGTGATCATATCCAGTTTGATTTCGACTCTCGAAATGTCGCATGTCAAAAAAGCGTCCTCTCAGCACGCGCCATTTTACGAGGCCATTTTTTCAATAGTCATGAGAGTTTGGAGATGGAGACAGACATTTAATAGAAATCCGAAAACTAAAAATAATCTCCATTAATTTCCCGCTTTCGGAAGCGGATCAGGCATGCACCAGTTTGGAGAGCTATTTTGCAGGTATGGATGCGCGTTGCGCTTCAATTGGATGTGAAACGCTTTTCGGCGGAGAGAAAGGTTTCGAGGGAGAGAGAAGAGGAGGAGGGAGGGAGAGAGGGAAGGCGAAACATAGCAAGCGAAGGATTTGATTTGTAATAATGTTTTTTGTCATTTTCACAGCCGAAAAGGACGAAAATGTCACCAGTCTGAAAGCCGACAGCCTTCGAACAAGTCAATCGTTTTCAAATAGTTCTCGCTGCAGGGTGCACAAAATCACCACCCTTTTGATGTACGTAACAGAAAAAATAATGACTCCCAAGATAAAAGTACCTACACTCTAGACACGAAGTTCAGTTTGGAACACTATGTTTTAACATGAGCTTAGATAGGAGGTGTTCTTTTAGGAACATTTATGGAACACCCAGTGTGTTCCTGGAACACACTGGGTGTTCCAAATCTGTGACATTCCTGTCACAGATGTGGAACACATGAGCGATATGGGACACCTTTAGTGTTCCATTGGAACACCTTAAGTGTTCCATTGGAACACCTTAAGTGTTCCACTGAGTGTTCCAATGGAACACTCAGTGTGTTCCAATAACAGACCAAGTGTTCCAAAAAGAACACTTCCTATCGAAGCCCATGTTAAAATATAGTGTTCCAAACTGAACTTCGTGTTTAGAGTGTACATTGGATCATGGGATTCATTACATGTCTCTGTTGCTGAACATCCCTCTGAAAGAATGCCTGCAGCCATGGCCAGAAGCAGCACATCCATGATACCAGACATGTGCAGGCACAGAACTTAATAACTCTCATGATCCAATGTATGTACATGAGTCATTCAGGCAGTCATTATCGTTTCTGTGTCTGTACAATTCGTTGCAAAAAACCTGTTACAAACAGGGGGAATGGGAGATGATGATTTCCATTTGCAAAATACTTGTTACACATATGGAGACGTAATGGAAGAAGGTGATTTCCTTTTGCAAAATACTCGTAACACATATTGGCTTAGATGGGACAATAAACCAACCAAGAATCATTTTGCGATCGACATGATGATGACAGCATAATGATTCTTGCATATGTAACAGGTTTTTTGCAACGACTGTACTTGGTGTTATTATTATTATTTTATTATTATTATTTCACAATTACGCCTCCACAAAGAGCATGGTGGAGGGACAAAAATAAAATTCGATGAAAAAAAAGTGAACAATATCAAAACGCATGTGTACGCTGAGAAACCAGCACTCATAAAAACTCACGAGATGAAAGGTGCAATAAAATTAGGAAACACTGAAATCAATGAAAATATCTTTGCCGGCAAAACATGAGTGGTTAGGTAACCCTTGATGGAATCAAAGAGAAATCAGTTGATGCTAGCTGGTGCGACCACAGGTATCCGACGAAGAAAGTACAAGATTGTGGGAGAATCTGACTTGAGCGCATTCCAATCAACGATCGTTCTTGGGAAAAAGGAATTGGCCAAGGTATTGCGCCTACACAGGGAGTGTTGAAAGCTGAGACCATTGTCGGTTCGACGCTGAATTTGCTTCAAGGGATAAGCAGGAGGTAATGGGTGGTTAATATTACGTGTTAAAAAATCACCCAGCAGGTTTAGACGATGTTTTTTGCGGCGGGAAGCCAGGGTGGGCAGATTGAGCTCACTTAAAATGCCGGTGCAGCTAATGCGAGTATCGAATTTGGAGGAAATAATTCTGGCAGCACGACGTTGAAAGCTTTCAAGGGCTTTGATGTCGGCAATTTTAACGGGGTCCCAAACGGAGCAAGAGTATTCTATCAAGGGCAGAATCAGGGTCAAATAGGCACGCTTCCTCACCTCAACCGAGGCATCTCTGAGGTTCCTGGAAACATAACCTAGTGTGGTGGAAGCTTTTTTAATAGATTGGGAAATATGCTCACTCCAACTAAGGTCACATTTAAAATTGAGCCCAAGGTATTTAACAGTTGGAACCACTTCTAAGGTCGCCGACTGAAATTCGTATAAAGTTAACGTTCGCGAGGTTCCGCGCCGGTCTGCTTTTTCCTAAACTGAACATTGTTTCAAACATGCGCAGTCTGCAATGTCAAACGTGATGAGTGCAACAGTGAGCCGACCGCTGGGCCAGCCGATCGCAACTTTGTGACCCGAGACCACTGGGTCACCCGACCGCAATGCCGCGGCCACCAGAATTATGGCAAACAGAATGTCGCCTGTATTGGAGGCGAATTCGCGTTTTAATTAAAGCATGCCCCTTCACCCCGCGGTCATATCTGTCTCGTTTGCAGAAAGCCTGCCACATGCGAAGGGTTGATCCGATTTGCGGTGAATGAAAAACGTGTTCAACTCTCCGGCAGCCCTGCATGAAGCAGAATGTCATTTTCAATGTCCAAAATTTCTGCAAGTAACCCAACGGGGATCTTCTAGATGGTGGTCCAGGCGTGAAGAATGCAGAATAGAGGATTAAACTTAGCGGCCTAGAAAAGCAGGTCATTCCGTTGCGACAAGAAAAGAGAAAAGCGGAAAACGGTCCAGCACCGCACCTAAACGAAAGCAATTGGTTATCGATAAGTAACAAGAGGTAGGTTGTCTTCATTTATCGATAAACCTCGACCCGGTGTCATTTTTATTGGCGGAACGATTTTACCGACGTTTCCATTGTTAATTTCGTGGGAGGGGAAAATGGGAATCAAAATCATCTTTTTCTGGGAAATATTTCTTTTGGACGAAATCGTAATTTCTTGCACTCCGTCGGGCTCGATCCGGGAAACTCACATTCTGATCGGTCTGGCTGGCGCACCGGTTTCGTTTCGATAAACCTTTCAAACATTGCATAACTCTGCCTCATGTCAGGAAGCGCCAAACTGGAGGATTGGAAAATCAAGTAGTCAAAGGGTCCAGGAAAGTCAAATCATAAATGTGCGAAAACATAAATCCTTAATCCTGAATATTTTACAGTACCTACAGATTCTGAATACAGATTACAATACAATATAGATTACAATGCATTTCAGATTCCGAATAATTTAAATTTTCCGCATTTTCGTTACGAATTTTTGCAAAAAATCCAAACAAAAAGGCAAGCAGAAAGCTTTTGGCGTTTTCCAAGACTCATGAACCTGCGCATCTGTTTTGCCTTCACGCCTTACTTGCTTTTACTTTCCCTTCAGAGTTAAGTAAGTATCATAGAAAAAGGGTAAGCCAGAAAGTCAGAAAAAAATTTTGCAAGCCTTTAGTGAGAGTCGTTTGCCTTCAAAATTGCACGTACGAGTGTGATTTCGAGGTTGCAGTTCGGAATACCTGCCGACATCTGAAAAAAGCTGAACTGGACGAGTTTTCACACACGCTCAAGTAGCCAAAATAGTATAGGAAGATGAGGATGATGTAGGAAGGGCAGGATAGGTTAGGATAGGTGTGTCAGGACAGGTTAGGTTGGGTTAGGTCAGGTTAGGTTAGGTTAGGTTTAGTTAGCTTAAGTATATCAGAGAGCAATGGTGATAACTCGTTCAGTTCAATGTCGGCAAGTATTCCGAACTGTTACCGATTTCGATGCCTAAAAGTAGGATTTTCAGTAAAGATGCATTCCACTCTCTTTACTCTGTCTTCAATTTTGGCTTCTTGTCATCTTGAGATTCTAAAAAATCATGGAAGTTATGTTTGATTATACGCTAAACAGCAGATTGATTTTTGAAATTTTGTCACGAGTATGAGAGCCCAATTTTCTAGGCTTCTGTTTTGAGTTGTCTGATCGACTGAAAAGCGGATCGAAAAGCCGATCTGAAAAGCGGTCTGAAAAGCGGATCGACTCTGCGTGAAAAAAGAAATTACTTCAGCTAATATTTTCTCAATTTTATACAGAAATCCCGCTTCATTTTGGACAAGATAACAAGGTAAATACGTAATTTATTATTTTAAAAAGGTTCCAGACGTTTTTGCGAAAAACATTAAAACAGCAATGACTTTCGAAGCTTTTGACCTTAAAATAGGTTTCTCACAATCGAAACAACAGCAAACCTGGCGAATCTAACCGACATGGAATTGGCTTTTAATTGACCCGAGCTCGAATCGAGATGATTCAGAGAAGGGCTGCTCGTATAATAACCGGATCATTTTCACGCGATGATAGCGTGTCCGCCATGCTGAAGGAACTTGGCTTGGTTCCACTGGGGTTGCAGAGGAAAGACCTCAGGATTAAACTTTTCAGCGATATTGTTACTCATGCTTACAACTTTTCTATGCCATTTTGGTATTCAATCCAATCTAAGCAGCGCAGAACAGACAATGGGCTTTCCTTCTCAGCTCCTTTTTGCACCTCGAACCAACTCTTTAATTCCTTTTTCCATCGCACTATACGTGATTGGAATGCACTGCCTACTTCCTCATCCTTCATATAGAGAGCGACTGCATTCCTGGGCGTCACACCGACGAAAAATATACAGTTCATTCCTCCTTCCAATCCTGTTCACTTTTACTTGTCCGTTTTTGACCTTTTGTTTTTAAATATTCATTGACTCGATGTTGTTTTTAAATTGTTTTTGACTCGGGACATTGTTCTACGTCTGCTGCCACCGAAGTTTTTAGCAGTATTGTGACAATAATAATAATAATAAGCTCACACTGATGCGACACACCCAAACTGCGGCCAACATGGAATATGGACGGACAACGATCCGGCCTCGGGACCTTTGGGCCTCCGTTGGTTGAAGACCAAACAGCGGAAGCGCCAAAGAGCTGCCTGGTCTTTCTTCAGTTTTGTCAGCTCATCAATTAATGCGCGCACGGGCCTTCTAACTTTAAACAGATATAATTTATTTATCTAGTTTCTTAATTTTTTATGCGTACTTTCCACTTGGCTTCATAGTTTCCCACGTTCACAACGCTCTGCTCTCCGTTTCAACCAGCACTTCACGCTTCCTCTTTTATTTCACTATGCACTGTGGTCCAAATGTCTTATCACGAAAGATACATTCGTTTTTGCGTCTCATTTTCCCCCGAAGTCTTACTTGTGTTTCTTTGTGCTTGTGAAAATCGAATGCTTCTTCAGGTCATATAAAGCAAAATTTCTTTTGTAGGTACATTAAGATTTTAAGCATTCTAGTCGAAATTAACACTGATGTTGATTCACAAAGAAGGTAATGCTCAACTTGTGGTCATCCTGAATTCGCCGAAATTATGATCTTTAATTCCCAAATCTCAAAAACCAGCAAAAAGAATTTCAGTTCAAAGGTCAACGTTCAACAACAATAAGAATTTTTTGCTCTGCGGTGTTTCGGATGGCAAGGGTCAAGGGTGCTATTTTTCCCATCTCTCATTTTCGGGCCTTTTTGACATTGGAAAGTTATGTCGATTCTTTTCCTGACTAGTTTTTAGACCTCGGATTTTTTTCTGCACAGCACGCGTTTTTCGGTTACCCAAATCTCTTTCAACCTGGCCCTATGAGAACGCACTATGGGACATCTTTCACTCCAATATCCTACAAAAGCCCCACAAAACCCCAAACATTCAAGAGCCCAGTGGGCAAATGCTTGCAGCAAAGTGAATAAATGCCGGAATTCCGGCGCGTAAAATGCAGAAGACGACCTGTATGGGAGGATATACCTTCTGTGGCTGTTTTTGTAGCATCCTGTCTTCGAGTATCTTATTCAGGTTCGCTCGCTCCGGAGTTCCCTCTCAGTCCCTCTCAGCCTGCAGAATCCATTAGGCAGCTCCGAATCTTCGTCCTGGTGGAATCTTCGCCTTTCCAAGTACGAATTTCGTGACACTGACAAAACGTAACATTTCTTTTGAGCATTGTTCGCACCGCAACGCCGGAGCTCCGCATTGCCAAATGCCACATTTTATCGCACGTTCTCTCTCTCCGCGCTCTCTTCAAAGTAGTTCCGATTTTCGCCTTCCCGTCCTTTATTGGCGCTTTTGTCTTTTCTACACCCCAGTTAAGGGAGCCACCGATCCCTGACCCCCTTTGCCTACCCCCCCCCCACAATGGGGTTATTATTAATTGGCTGACACTGCTCGAGTTTTGGGACCAAATGGCCCCTGTTACCACTGAGAAGAGTCAGCTTTGGGCACAAGTGCGACATCATTTCCTGCTGATTTATCGCGAGTCCTCCCAGAACATGGTTTTCGCAACTTGGAATTTCGGTGCGAAAATCTGCCGGCTTTTCTTTGTCCAACATCTCCTGAATTCTGGGACGGATTTTGCCAGTTCTTTGCCTGTCTCTGCTCTCGCGTTGGATAAAATAATCCCAGCTGCTTTTGGATGCTCAATTTTGCAGTGTTTTCTGTTGAATGCCGAATTACACGAATGACTGTCCTCTTTTCTCTTTCACCAGCCAATCACTAGCAAAGAAAATGGATAAGGGGGGGGAATGCCCTCAATCTCTTTGACGGTATACGAATATACCTACACATCACAGCCACAATTGCTACACATCTGACACAATTCAACTTTCCCCATGCATTATTTACCTTGGAAGATTTCCATCAGGGAACGTAGATTCGTAAAACACACGAATCAACACAATTAAGCCCACATATTTTGGCCTTTCATCAAATCTATGTCGTCATTCTACGCGAGTCCCTCCCTCGCACAATTGGGGTAAGGGTATTATCTGCCATGATTTTTTGATCCAAGTGCTTCAGAAACTCCTTTGAATGGCAAAAAAGTGTGTATTGTCGCGGCGAAATTATTGTAGGTCTCGATACATGTGTTTTTCCTTTTAAACTGTCGCCTCCGAAACCTTTTTTCCTTGCTTTTACTCTGATGCAGGCGGTAGAAATTAAAGCGCCAGATTGCAACAAGGCTTTCTACACCTTGTTCCATTTCAAGATATAAACTGGTAATGCTTCGCACTCTTCCATTTAAATGCACAGAAAAACTTTAATTTCTATGCCGAGAATGAAGTTTTCGACCAAGTTTTCATTGTTGAAAGAATTCTGAATTCACTCTGAGCACACTTGGGAGCATTCTTAGCATAAGTGGAATGAGGAGTACAAGTGTCCGTTTTTGACCTCGCGTGATAAAGAGGATCTTTCCGTGATAAATAGAATATTTCTGCAGCATGGATTTTTTACTGAAATCTGAACAGTCGCAATTTTTACATGTCTGCGAATATTAATTGCGTCGCCAGTATTCCCATCTGCGTGCTGAAAGTGTGGCATAAAGATGTACGAAGTTAGCATCCTTACCCTGTACTTGAAAGCTATCCTCAAAGCACCATGCTATCCCAGACAAATGATGAACGCAGACATGCATATATCGCACATTTTTGCGGATGAAGATTTGCAGTGATGATTTCAGCACCAACAAAAACGCATCTCTCAGGTAACGACCTGAGCCTTCGGCTTCTCCCTCACATGTGCCACTGCAGGCCATGGAGTCTCCCGCAGGAACCAATTTCGACAAATCAGTTGGTTTGGCCGCCGGTCGTAAAAAAGATTGAAATTTATGACAATAAAAACAGCTTTTCGGCTTAAATCAATGTAACGGGTCTAAAATGGAATTCCACCGGGAGACATAGCTGCGCTCACGGCTCAGCCGGAATTTGAATTAGTAGCCGTTATATGATGGCCAGATTAGCCTGGAGTTTTAGCAGGGCTCACTGGTGTTGTGCCTCCTAAAATTGTTGCGCTTTGAAGCTGGCGCTGGAACATGAGCCTCCTGAGTCTAGAACGCACACTGGCGTAATAAAAATCCGTCCAGGAGTCTGACTATCATCAAAATCATTTCAATTTCTAGCGCGGCTCCGTCGGACATTGTGTTGATATTTTCCCCAGATCAAGCGCACAGGATGCGTGTCCAGTTGGCTACCTTATTCGGAGACCTCGAATAGAATAGGGCGCAGTGGAGATCTTCAACAGGTCGTTTCGTAAATAAAAGATTTCGCAGCTGTGTCTCCGAGTGTAAAGGCCATTTTCATTTGATGAAAACAGCATCAGAAACGGGGCATCATGTTCTGGTGTGTCTGCTCGATTGAAGTACAGCCACGTGGGCTTTCACTGGTGAGTGCCACCTTTTCAAACAAAAAAGATTTCGTTTAACATGCCGATTGTGTTGTTTTTGATCTCACACTTCGCGAAAAAGAAAAAAGAGCACACTCTTCCTCCTCATTTCCCCCTGTCTCTCACTCTCTCCCCTATCCCTCTCCTCCCTCACTCTCTCTCTCACTCCCTCTCTCACACTCTCCCTCTCTGTCCCTATCTCCCCCCTCTCTCTCTCCTCTCTGCCTCTCCCTCTCTGTCCCTATGTCCCCCCTCTCTCTCTCCTCTCACTCTCACTCTCACTCTCACTCTCACTCTCACTCTCACTCTCACTCTCACTCTCACTCTCACTCTCACTCTCACTCTCACTCTCACTCTCACTCTCACTCTCACTCTCTCACTGCTCGCCTTTGTCATAACCATCTCGAAACTTAGTTGAAACCTACAAAACGTTGGCGAAGTTAAATGAGGATGTTGGTAGGTACTTTCCCAAGTTTGGTTTTCCCGTTGTGATTTCCATGAAACCAGATATCGAAAGTTTTTCGACCAAGCAATTCATTGATCGTCATTGAAAGCTGACGTCACCAAAAAGCAACAAAGCGACGAATAAACTCAAATGTCGCAGACGGGACTTAATCAAATCATCCAAACTTGTTTGCTATGTCTTCGATCTTAGGACCTCCGAGAACAGCGTTGCCCGTTTATTCGTGATGTCAGGTTGAGACCAGTGCGGTTTTGGACGTCAAATGCCGTTGCCAATTTCTTGAGAATTGACCGGTCTGATACCAATGTGGCTGTTTGATGGACCGACGCTGAATGTGGTCAAATTTTCATGGAAAATTGTCGGTGAAACTGGCTTTTTTGGACGCGAGATGGCATCAAACACGGTGTCGTCTCGATAGTCCGCCGTCGCGTTTGTCCGCCATCGCGATTGTCCGCCGTCGACATTACAATCAGGTTAGGTCAGGTTTGGTTGGCTTCAACAAAAATCGTCGCATATCACGTCGGACAAATGGGACGGCGGACTACCGCGATAGACCCGTGTGCAAGAGTTGTGTGCGGTGACTGGTGTGGTCATCAGATGTTTATGCGGATGTGGTTATAACTTCCGGATGTGTAATGAGTTTTTAAACATAATGACGTACCATTTAGCACACAATGACGCACATAATGACACACCATTTTCAGAGCTGTCCGTCTGCGTATAGTTAACCCGTCAAAACCATTTGTATTTTTTCCGATTTTTCTTCGGTTTGGAAACCGCAACATCTTGCAGTTTAGCTCATGGATAAAATAAAATGCTTTGATCATGAGTAAAATTAGCGGACAAAATCCAAATAAATGACACAGGGAACGGTTTAATATCAAATTTTAATTATTTTAAAAAAGTCAATTGTTGTTCGAGAAAATAGGCTTCACAAAATGGAATGTACATAACGTTTTAGTACACCTCGTACATTTTCTTTTTGCGGCTCATAGGTGCTGCCAGGTTTGGCAAATTGGCAGGAAGGAATCAGGGTGGCGGTTACATTGTCATGCAAACCACCGAAGGACATGAAAAGGGCCGAAGGGACGGACAAACAAAACGTAACATAATTATGCAAAAGGGTCTTGCAAAAGGGTCTTGGGAGGGGTGTTGGGGACAAGGGAAACTGGGCCCCCTAAACTGGTCGAGGATGGTTCAGTCATTCAGAGCAAACTTTATCATCTAGTTCTGAAATATAATGCCTCCTTACAAGACCAACAGGGTGGCCTGAAACACAACTTTTTCGTTAATGGGAAGGGAAAATTACGGCTCCCTTGTCTCGCAAAGGTTTTGATGGCAATTCCCGTTGAGGTTTATGACACACGGCAGTTTAGTGAAAAAGAAATGCTGAATTTTCAGGATTTTGCTCGCTGATGGACGAAACAGAATGTGAACTCTCGCTCACTCCTCTCTCTCCCTCTCTCTCCGTCTCTCTCGCTCTCTCTCCCTCTCTCTCAATCTCTCCCTCTCTCCCAATCTCTCTCACTCTCTCACCCTTTCTCACTCTCCCTCACTCTCTCTCTCACACTCTCTGTTACACTCTCTCTCACACTCTCTCTCACACTCTCTCTCTCACACTCTCTCTCTCACACTCTCTCTCTATCCCATTTTTGGTTAGGAAAAATTTCTAAACACCCAGCAAGTAACCTGAAACGAATCCCCTCGGGAAAATTGGGGATGAACTGAATTGAAACTGTGCTCCAGTTTCAGCCTCTCTCTCTCGCTTTCGTTGGAAAACGTAAATGGACCGCAGTTTGGACGCTAAAAGTCTGCCTTGTCTTATAGTTAAGTAAATGCCAGAATGCACGCAGGGCTCGTTTACACTGACGTCTCACATGGATAAAAAAAAGGACGGAACCATTCCTAAAAATATTCGTTTAAAATTGTCTTCAAACTGAAACTGACACATGTCACTCTTTGAAAACACTCTGCATTGAGCATTAGGAATGTAGAGTATATAAAGTAAAGTGTAGATTAAAGTGTAGAGTAAAGTGTGTAGAGTAAAGTAAAGTGTAGAGTAAATTGTGTAGAGTGTGTAGAGTAACTATATGTAGAGTAAAGTGTAGCGTAGAGAAACGTCTAGAAAGCGGTTTTACCCTTTTTGAGAAACAAGATCGAAGTGTTTGCTGAAGGAACATACAGTTCCATACAGCTCTAATGCTCAGTTGCACCAACAAGGATCAACCTTCGATCTTTGATCAAGCTCTGATCCTGGATCAGGCAATGCTTGAGCCCTATATGCTTGATCTCCGATCAGTGTTTGATCCGAGATCAAAGCTTGATCCATTTGTTGGTGCAACTGGGTGTGTAACCAAATGTGAAAACGTGTTGGAAGATCTTTAACACGTTCCAATTTCATAAAGTCAGTTTTTGTGTCAGTAGACAAGAAGATACTTCAAAGATAAGATATTTTACGGTTCCAGAAGGTAGCAAAAATTCACTGGAACGCCACTAGAAGTCAGATTCCAATTTGTGCTCTCGTCTAAGTGGCCCTTTATCTAAAGGGCATCCTTAGCCGAGTGACTGAGACGGTGCCACACAGCAACTTTCTATAAATAAACGCCGTGCTGCAAGGAGCATCAACTTTTAATTAGTTTCGTTTCATAAATTCTGGCTTTCATTTTCCACACCTCGGATGGCACCACCAATAAACTTCTAAAGCTTACTACACCACCAAGTCTTTTCACATGACGTGCAACACTGTGTCAATTCCCCACATGCGAGCTGCAGGGAACTCGCAGAAATGTGCCTACAGATCAGTGGAGGCCATCGATCTACACGCTGTGCACAATGAATAAAAAGCAATCGAGTTGCCAATGTGAAACGCAAAGAATCATACTCTGTCGGCGGAGGGATAGGGCACGAGGAATGAAAATCCTACGTGTTTTTCAGTTCGGGTTTTTTCAGAGGAGGTAGGTCATCCTGAGCGACATACTCGTTAAAAAATCCTCGCTGCCAAAAACACGGACGATATCCATTCCTCGCCCTATCTCTCCGCCGTTTTTTATGATGATTACGGCATTGCAAGTCTCATACAGCTCATTCCACTTGAAGATATGAAGAGAAGAGCTCATTCCACTTGAAGAGCTGAGAATGCTTCACACTCTTCCATTTAAATGGACAGAAAAACTTTAATTTCTATGCCGAAAATGAAGTTTTCGACCGAGTTTCATTGTTGAAAGAATTCTCAATTCACTCTGAGCACACTTGGGAGCATCCTTAGCTCAAATCTTCAAGTGGAATGAGGAGTAGATTAGAAACAAACACTCGGGAATACACCAATGCGTAGTGTTCTGCTGTCACTTGGGCATTTGGGCTACATGTACACACATTCTAATTGCATTGCATTGCACCAATAGCAGCTGAGCTGGTTCATTATCAATTGTCCAGATCTCCATTTAACATTTCCTATTCCAAAAGAAGGCCTGACACGATCTCTCTGTTGTGATAGTTGGGCACACTTCTCGTGTGGGGATGCGTCCGCACTTCTTTTCTGCCACGCAAAAGGCGCACCTATACCCACCATGACGTTTGCACAGTCCGACAATCCACGACCAATTCATCAAACATGAGTGTAGCCTATTTAACTGTTGCCCCCGAAACATTTTTTCTCGTTTTTTACTCTTATGCAGACGGTAGAAATTAAAGCATCAGATTGCAACAATGCTTTCCACAGGTGTCAGATTTTGATCTAGCTTGTTTAAGAGGATCTTTTATTTCTGCAGCATGAATTTTTTACTAAAATCTATAGAGTCGCAATTTTTACATGCATGAGTACATTAATTCCGCCGCCAGTATACACGTCGTTCTTCGTCAGCACATCAACCAACTCATCATTCTTTCATTCGGAGGGAGGATGGGAGCCCACGCCAAGCTCAAAGAACGCGGGGCACGCGAGAACGCCTTTTCTATTCATTTACGAGCACCTAAAGATACAACCCTTCTGCAGGCAGTTAGCACTCAAATCCGTTTGTAACGATGACACACGCGAGCATCAGGTCGGTCAAAAACCAGTCAGCGAAAGCAGTAGGCCTTCCTCGAATCACAAGTTTGCCCCTAACTATTTCATAGCATATGCAACACGCATAATTTTCGTCTGCACCAATTGCAGCGCTGATTGTTTGCCAGGGGTGCGGTTGCTTTTGGGTGCCTCTGCAATATTTTTCGACTCCACCATCCACAATCGGCTTCAACTCAACGTCGAATTTGATTTAGTGACACTTTGACGCTGGGCATTTGCCCGTCGGACGTTTGGCCGTGGCGTACAATTGTCGCCGGACATCTGGCCGCCGGACGTTTGGCCGCGGCGACATCTCAATGTCATGCACATCTGGCCGCGTTACCGGTGATGGACTGTACTTTAATTCAACGGACATCTGATCGCAGGACGTTATGTCGCCGTCGGACTGATTCGATTATGCAGTGACCAATAATGCAGTATTTTTGCAAGAGTTATTGACGTTGCACTGATCAAGAAATACACGCGCTGCAATGGGGGGTCTGAATTATGACAACCACCATTGACAACAACCATAATAATATAACAACCGCAGCTGACAACTGAATAATGACAACCACAATCAGTAGATGGCTTGTGCAACACTAATGTATGTTTTTAACTGCATTGCACCAATATCATCATTGCAGCGTGGTCGGTTCAACTTCAACAGGTGAACTTCAAAGTTTGCCCCTAACTATATCGTGACATATGCAACACGCATATATACGTTTTGCACCAATTGCAGCGCCGATTGTTTGCCAGGGGGCACGGAATCAATTGCAGATTGGCAATGTTTGTTGCTGCAGCATTTTCCATTGTCATTCACGCTCAGTTTTACGATAACTGAACATGATTTTGTTGATGAATCTGCGTGCTGAATTTGTTGATGAATCTGCGTGCTGAAAATTTAATTTCTATGCCCAACTCCATTCATTTTCCATCGTTGCAAGTGATGCATCCATTTGCTGAATTGGTCGTTGACTCGAATGTCAATGGGGATTTCAACGGTAGTCACAATTAATTTGTCCGGCTAAATGTTTGCTCAATTTGCTGTGGCGATGTGTCATTATACCTGAAGATTATCTTGTTCCCATCATTTTTCAGAGCGTGGATTAGCGGGAATGTGGCTTTCGGCGCATTGCCCTCGCAATGAAAGATGCAATAAATTTTTGTGAAGCCAGATCCCAACAAGTGCTTTTTTTCCCGCAAAAAATCCACTGTGGTTTGCCATGCAACATGCGACGCTTTCACAGTCTCATGGTCTCATTCGAGAAACCGACCTTATTAAAGAGCAATTATTCTTACGCGGAAAAATCGGAAACTCGTGAAAGACAACAAACATTCGATGAACTAGTCGCGTATTATGATCACACAAAAATGCAGGCCCGTTGCTGCCGGTATTTTCTTAACCCGCATGCGTGGAAATTGCATTGTGAGAGAGCGTCTAACTGCCTCTGCCCTTTCTCTTTATTATTTAATACCTTTAAATGTGGAGCGTCGCTCACGCGATCTACACTTATCTTCTCGAAGCAAGCGAGAGGCTTTTCCTTGCGGCCATCAGCCGACGTTTGCACTTTAGTTTGTCGCTCCACGTGCAGACGCTAAGAGGGGACTTCCTCTGTTTTATACCAAATCCCCTTCGCTAATATCTCGATAGCGAACCTGATATTTTGGCCAGCTCTGCTTACGTTTTTATATCCATTCTGGCTTTAAACCACAAATTTCTGGCCGAAGGTGACACCATTGGCGCTTCCATAAATCCCATGCCTGGCTTTAAACTGTCAACTGAGGTATTGTTTTGATCGAGATTGAAAGTTTCATGCTTTGGGTTCGATTTGGAAGAGGTATAATAACGTTATGTTTGAGCCTGATCAATTTTGCACGTGCTTTTTGTTTTCATATGGCTGGACATTTTATCTCGCATTTAATTTTTTTATGAGGGGGACACAATTGCACGATCGCAGTAAAACATTGTCAGAAAGTAGCCGTGTTTTCTGAGCCGTGCAATTGTGCCCCTTTTGACGTCAGCACACGGGACAGGGTGTGCCTTTTCTCTTTGTCGTGCAATTGAAACTTTGCTTAAAACAAAACCTAATCTAACCTAACACAATCTAACCTAACCTAGCCTATTCTGACATAACCGACTATAAACTACTTAACCCGCTTGATTTCCTGTTTTATTTTTATTGCGGGCTGACAAAAATTATGGGGTTGAGTCGTTTTATAGTCGGTCAGGGTTAGGTTAGACTCTTAGTTTAAGTCTAGTTAAGTTTTAAGTAAAGTTTCAACAGCACGACACAGAAAAAAGGCACACCCTGTGCCGTACGGTGGCGCCAAAGAACAACACAATTTCACGGCTCGCAGAACGTCTATTTTCTTAAAAATGTTTCCTTGCGATCGTGTAATTTTGTCCCACTGCATAAACGACTAAACTCATCTCGTCTAAACACGCACGCGTTTTACCCACTTAAATTTCGCCACCTTTTTGTTGAGCAACATAAAAGTGGTGCAGATACAGAAACAATGGTGATTCCCTTTATACAAGTAGGCCTACGTAAGCTACATTGGATCATGGGAATCATTATTTTTTCTTTGACTGTACATATTCGTACAATAAAGCAGAGAAATTGCATTTCTGTGCAGTTACCTTTTTTTTGCAAAATTTCATCAAATTTCACCAGTTGCCAAAAACTCGCAACGATGCAGGGTGTGAATTGCAATCCTTCCTACGCTGTAAAATGTTTGTGTTCCCCATTTGTTCATGCGTGTCTTCTGCATGGGCTATGCAATTCAATACGTAGTTTCCGCCAATGTTTCCGTGATAAGATTTTTCCATGCGTAGATTTTTTCCTCTGCGGCAGATCTGCCCTACATTTTCTTTCACCGATCGTGATTCTCAATTTTTCGCCCTTTCTGCTTCGGTAAACGTATAAAAGGAGATCGTCTTAATGGAAGGTTTTCTGAGTCGTGTTGTGATTGGTTGTTGATTTGTGACGTCATTGGAGGAAAAGGCAGAAACCAACCAACACAGATTTCTGCGGTCGCTGCAGGGTTTTTGAACAAACTCATTTATCGATTTTGTGAAAAAACGCACTTTTGCGGCATGCACTTGGTTGTTTTGCTTAAAAAAATGAACTTTTACGGGAACAAAGGCCACTTGGGGTAGAGACGCTCGAAGACGAGATGGGCACGACAGGTGACTCTGATAACAAAAGGCCGCAACGATTTGCGAACCCATTTCATCCATTTTCAGGTGCGGAGCAATGCACGCCGCTCACAGATGAAAATTCCGATCTCGCCATAAATGTGAACGGAACAAGTTGGTTCTATGAGATGCTTAGATGCTTCGGTAGCTCAGTTGGTTAGTGCGTCTGCATTTTTTACGACGAATGGTTGGAAGGTCGTGGGTTCAAATCCCGGAGTCGTCAAAATTTTTCAAAACGGAGCTGAAGTGAAATTGAAGTGAAATCTTTTGGCAAGATCATGCACAAGATGCGCGGTTCTACAAGTCCCCTTTGAAAATCTGTGAGTAATACTGCGACCAGATTGTAACTCCGACAAAAAATTCTTCTAGCTGGTTCCAAACGCGATGTTCGACGAAAATAGAAAAGAGAAAAACACATGATGTCCTTTTTGGAAATCGATAAAATAAATACCTAATGCAGGTATCGTAATATCATCACAGCAACACCGGCACTTGATGAGATCCACGCTTTAACAAGGAGAATTCACCACATAGGCCTCGCCTCGACGGTTGTCACTGGCACCCCCACATGACCACTTTTAGGCACAAATTCGCCGCCAAGAAAATTCCGCTCAGCGCGAAAAATCTGTCCATTTTACGTCGTCGCATTGCCGGTGACAGAACTGTTGGGTAGGAAATCCAGTTCTGTGAAAAACGAAGGAAGCAGAAAATATGGCAGTGCACACTTGCCCACTCCAAAATCAATATGAGAGTAAAATTGAAAACCGATCACACAATATTTTTTTAGTTTTGGTGCTCCGATTGGTGCATGTTTTCCTGGGCTGAACTGCCTTGTAATTTCCAGCAAAGACAATTTACTGTCATCTTGGCTGAAAAGCAAGCCGCGGAAGCCAAACAACATCGACAACAGAGCAGGACAGGACACTACCCAAGCAAAATATGGGTACCGCTGCAGCTGGAGGAAGTCTCCAGCATCCTATCTCAAAGCCTTCCCGATTTCTGTTTTCCCATCGAGACGACCTCCTTTCATACGCGTTCACCGATCTTGCTTTCTGCAGGCGAATAAAAAGATGTGTACTGCGCTCTCCATGATTTGCGTAATTGAAATGACTTCAATAAAGTATTGCAGGAACAGTGCAAAATCAATTTCTTGGCGTTTAATAAATGGAGTAAATTGAAGCTTTCCCTGTAGAAATCAAGCTTTCTATTGTCGTTCGGAACAGTCAAATAGGTTTTTGTCTGCGGAAACTGCTGGAGGTAACTCCACCGGTGGGCGGTGACCACGAATTTTAAAAAGTTAATTTCCACACGGTGTTAAATTGATCACTTTTACCTTTCATGATTTGCCATTCAAGTTTCCCATTCGTAATTAAATTAGACATGAAAGTGTCAGATTGAAAAAAAGCGTCAATAAAGACAGAGAAATTCTCAGAAGTTCGCTGCAGATTTTCAACAATTAAAATTGTCATTCACTTCCGAGTGCGTCAAGGGAATTTATTTTTACACTGTGTTCACTCGTAAATGATGGATTCTTTATTCACGCCTCTTCATTAATGGCAATGAAAAGTGGCTTTATTGTTCTGAAAACATTTTCTTCATGCATTAGCTGATTATATACAATTTGCAATTCAGAGTGAAGTCCTTACCATTCCGCAACAGCAACCCGTTTATTTTAATGGCAAAACGAATCATACAAAATCTATCAGGATAATGGCTGAGGAGCCCAAGGCTGGATATTTGTGTTGAATATTTGGGGAATGTTTCCATAATGGGATGATTTTTTACATGCCCAAATCGAGGAAGACCTAAAAGAGTTGCTCCATTTCTCTGCATGAACGCAGCAGATGCAGAGGTTAAAAAGAACTTGGCTGGCCTTGCTTTGTGTGTACAGCCACAGAAAAAATAATGACTACCTGAATGACTCATGTTCATTCATTGGATCATGGGAGTCATAATTGTTTTGTGGCTGTACATGTCTGGTATCATGGATGTGCCGTGTTTGGCCATTTATTTATTTTCAGAATCTCAGCTCCAGGCTGAACGTCAAACAATCACACGAAATAAAAACAATGAACACGAAATAAAGCATACAAATGTCAAATGGGAATATGCACCAAACAAAAGTAACTAAAAAGAAAACGCCCTGTCGTTCCTTAGAGATGACATGTTGCCTAATCACTTGAAGTAGGTGTGGGTGGATTTGGAGCCTGTAGGAGGGAAGAGTATGAAGGCAGGGAATTCCACTCTCTCACTGTACGGGGAAAGAAGCTGTTAAAATGCTGGCTAAATTTGACACACGGGGCCTCAATAAAAGATCCATTGTCGGAACGCCGTGGTGAAACCATTGGACTAAATTCGAATGGAAGAGGAATAACGGAATCCCCATGTATAATTGATTGCAGGAACCTAAGTTTACGCCTTTGCGCCAAGCAGCTAGAGTAACAAGTCATGTAAGGCCCTGGCTGCTGCAGGTATTCTCTCAGGGGGATGTATAGCGACAGAAACAAAATGATTCCCATGATCCAATGTATTGGTACCTTGCATTAAGGAAGTCATTATTTTTTCTGTGATTGTACAATCCTTACAAGAATTCTTCGCACACGTAAGTGTTCATTATCAACGCAGACGCCACTTAGAATCAATGGCAACATGCGCCGCAAAACATTGCGACACTCGTGTAAGGCGTGAAGTTGCATCAATCCATGTTATCTTGTGTTTTAAAATTTCTCATAGATATGTGCTCCTTAGTTTCTTTTAGGACTTTTAGTTGAATCTGTTCGTGCTCTGCACATGCTTTGAAATGGCTTCTGTGATGGTTTGCAGGAACTGCGCCAAGTGAATTATGTTAAACCCTGGCGTTAAATAGAGATATTCGAAACTTTCCCTGTAGAAATCAAGTCGTTCTAATGACATGCCTCTGACACGTAACCCGTTTTTTTTTCTGTCCAAGGTTTGTCAATCTGCAAAAAAGTTCACAATAAGACGTTAAGCAGGAGGTCCCGTGTGCAGCATCACACTGTGCGCGTAAAAGAACACCGAGCTCCAAGAGAGGGTGGCGGGAAACAACACACAGAAGCCACACAATTTCCATATCGTGCTGTCCGGTCATCCTGCGGGTTGGCTATTGCCGGAAAACTGGTAGCAGGATGGCTGTGTTTCGGCCTGGAGCAGGAGCAGCAGTTACACTGATAAGTGTATGACGGTACCCCATCACCGACATCCTAGTTAAACCGACTACAGTAACACTGCGCAATGCAAGAACTCCCCCTGCCACATGCCAGAAGGCGTTCGCAGGTGAAAAATAACAATATTTTTATCATAATAATTATTATTATTTTTTTTTCTGTCGGCATGCACCCTGATTACAAAGTTCGAAAATGCAGTCAGTACTTGAGAGATTGAGATTTTGGAACTCTTATTTTTCCCATTTGGGCCCATTTTCCTTTACTTTACACCATTCTTTTTTTTTGTAAATAACGGCACGATGTTATAAATGGTTGGGCCATTAATTTTAATATTTGCATAATATTTTAAAAGGTCCAAACTTTCATCCGATTAACAAACAGCTAACATGCACTCTCAATCCCTTTGGTCCTGTGATTCGTAAAGGATGCTGCTAGCCTGAGGTTCGGAACCAATGGAGTAACCCGAGTTTAAAAATGAGGGGGCCAGCGTGAAAAGATAAGCGGTGTAGCATTCTATGGAAAATCTTAGGATCGTCAGACTTTCTGGGGGGCTGGCATGACCCTGTCATCCATGATCCATACTCCCATGCTCGTAATCTGCTAATTAATCATCTGACTTCATCTGAAACATCGGAGCGGGCTGCTTCGTTCTGCTGTTTATTCGTTTTGTTTTTCGACCGCAAAACTTTTCGTATTAATACAATTAAATAGTCGAACAAACAGTCTAGGCCGACGCTGCACCAGTTCATATATATACAGGGTGCGCTTCTGCATTCTGCAAAAGCTTGGCCAACTGGCAGAAAGGACTCATGCGTGCCATAGGACGCAAACATCTATCCTGTCGCAGTTTTGGTCAAACATGCTTCGTCCTGAAGGTAACCTGTTGGGTCATTTTAGGTCAACCTGCGACGTCATTTTTGCTGTTAAAACTGTATCTGCGGCCGTCCTCCTGAGGAACAGAAAGCCAAACGCGACACTTCTGAACACCGTTGTTGGCATCCAAAGTTAATAGGAACTGAGCACAAAGTGCACCATCAAGAGAGGGGGAGTTGCAAGGACACTGATGGGCTGTATAGGGGCCCTGCGCCTTTCCATCAGAAAACTGGTTGCATACTACGGCCCCATTTTAGGTGCTCTTTGTGATTTGATTTTGGAGTGTTTCCTTCGCACAATTCCAGCGGCTGCTGTTGAAACCAAGCTCTTTAATGTGGCATTTAATCAATGCGAAACATTGGCCACAGAGGCATCCGGTGAATTTTCAGCATCGGAGATTTTTGTACATGTGACCAAAGTGTCTTGGAGCCGTCACAGGGACTAGAATTTTCAGAAACATCTTTGCCATTATGACACCGTATATTCCTCATTTTGCCGAGAACATGAACCGGAAGAGAATTCCCAGTTGCTTTTTGCTATTCACTGTGCAGTGGAGGCGGAATTAATGACCTCCTCTTTTATAACCGAGGTCAAAATCTGACACCTGTAGAAAGACTTGTTGCAATCTGACACTTTAATTTCTACCGCCAGTATAAGAGTAAAAAGAAAGACTAAAAACGTTTCGGCGTCAGAATTTAAATGGGAGAAACACATATGAGTACATTAATTCCGCCGCTACTGTACCTGTACAGGCTGCAATCAGTAAAGCATTTCAGTGTATGGGCTCCAAGGGCTTGATATTTCGACATGTTTTAAGTGCGGTAAAGTTGATATCTAAATGTTAAAGCTCTAAGTTAATGATGTTTGTTTTTGTTTTCCATGGAGGCCATTGCGCCAGCCGTTTTATAAATTGGACGGGTGTAATTTGAAATTCAAATTTAATACTGTGAAAACAATAATTGAAAATGTTTTCTGGAATTTGTAACGCTGGAACTTACTCTGTTAGATGTATGCCTGTTTGTGCACCTCCTGTGCTTAACACAACGGATAAGACGGACATTATACACTCGATGTTTTTTGCAAAAGGGCGCGACAATTGCAGGGAATGGAACGAAAAACAGGGAAATAGAGAAAATGGAATAAATGAAAGGTATGGAAATTCCCAGAAAATTAATTTCAGTTGGCCAACACCATTTTTCTTTCAAGTGTAGAGCGTCTTGTGGTCGTATATAGCAAGCCGGATAAGTTTTTTAAGATGTGGCTCATGTGGGGACCATTAAATTGCAACAGGGCGTGATGCAACTTCACGCCTTACACGAACATCATGATGTTTTGCGGCGCAGTCACATTGGTTTTATTATGTCGCATGCTTTTTTATAATGACCTCAAGCATGTACGATAAATAATTGTAGATTGGAGCGAATAAATTTTGGCGCATTGTTGGTGGGTATTCGTCAAGTGTTAGAAGCGAGCTCATTCTGGTGGAGTTTTGTGCAGAGAAATTCGATCTTTATCGATAAAATTCGCACTTCGCGATTTGGTGATAAAAGTGAAAGATGTCAGGTCGTGCGCGAGGCTTCTCACACCACTGCAAATTGAATTGTCGCTCTTTACACCAAGATTACTATGAGGGATTAGCAATAATGCGGCTTCAAATTAATTAAACTCGAAAAACAGAACGGCTTTCTCCACTGACAACGTTTCATACACGGGTGCGGCAAGTTATTCGTGGGTTTGTTTAAAACTCTATAGACAACCAGGGCGAATTGAATGTTCTTGTTTCTATCGTCGTATTGTCGTATATCTGTCTTCTATCGTCGTATTTTGCGACGAATTTTAGAATGTCCGAGGCCTGAGTTGAGGCAATTCAGAGCATGTGGCGAATTGCTGAACACACTAAAATCAAATGGCATTTTAGGGAGTTTTTTTGTTTTCGCAAAAACCACTTGGAATCAATGAACACCAGATAAAAGTTTTGGCCGTGATGAATAAGCAGAGATGGTTTTAAATTAAAAACAAAATATGTTTTGACGCAACGACTGCAACCAAAATTTAAAATACAAAAAACCTTTTCGGTTTCAAAACCAAAATATGAAAAACTGCGCAACCCAGTGTTATTTCGCAAAACCCGTCTTTGGTTTTCAATAATTCCAAAATGTTAAAAACACAACCAGCTTGGACTTGTGCGAAACCAAGGAGCCAGAGAATCTCCATAGTGATCGGACTCCAAATAACTACCAAGTTCGGGGTCCGAATTTTTTGTTTGCCTCCTGTTTCCCAAAAACAGGTCCTTATTGTCAAGAAATAAATTTGGAAAAAGAAATTTTTTTCTAACTCCTTTTAGAGACACAGAAAGGTACGGAGATACCTACGTATGTGCGGCCGCATTCCTCATTGCAACTCATCCTCAGGTTCAACTCAATAGCCAGTTCAAAAGACGGGTGCATCTTTCGCAAAAATAGAAAAGGAATAATCGTTGTGCACAGAAATGAAATTTTCGCGACACGAAAATCTATCCAATGAATTGGTCATTGAATTATGAAGCTGAATAACAATGGGAAATACGGTCGATGAAGTATCGTGGTGCAGGTATACAGTGCCGGGAAAATTAATGGAACCACACATGCAATTTATATGCACTTTCGGTAGTCAATTAGGTATATTTTTGATTCCGCGACGAAAATTTAGCACCAAAGTTTTTCCTTTGTAGTTCAACCAAATAAAGAATTGAAAAATCGAGAATGTTTTTCTGATTTAATACGCAACAAAAAACTATTGAAACAAAACTTGTGAAACAGATGTCACAACATGTTGATGAAACATGACACTTTTTTCTTTGTGAAAAAGGACGCAAGTAAAGGAAAGTTTCGGAGGCAACACCATTTCTGCCATTTAATTTACGTTGGTGGCTCTATAAAATTTTCCCGATGCTGTAACACGTTGATCTGCCTTGTGGGGTATATTTGGATATTTTGTCGTCTCATGGTCTCGCCACGCAGCATAATCCTCACTGAAGTTCTACCCATATCAGGTCGTCAAATCAAACGCAATTGCAAGATTTCACCGCTTTTCCAGCCTTCCTGTCTCTGTCTGCGTGGATTTTTCTTCTTTTCAACGTCGAAACGGGAGCTCTGAGCAGAATGAGGTGGGAGACAATACTTTTGGCCATAACTTTAGTTTAATTGCCATTGCGGGGCACACCTTTTGGGAGTTTTAAAATTTAATCGACATCATTTATTTTCCTGATTGGTGCACCACCTCTCTCTCTCCGTCTCATTCCTCTGTCTTCCTCTCTCTCTCTCTCTCTCTCAATTTCTCTCTCTCCCTCTCTTTCTCTCTCTCCATCTCCCCAGAACAGGTTAATTTCCATCGAAGCACATCGCGCTGCGTTGGGCGCGAATGTATCAAGACAGATTCATAATTCTTAAAATAGAAAATAGAAACATCATAACGTGTTCCTATTGCCCCGCTTTGGTCTTTCTCAGCTGCGGAAATACCATCTCCTGAATGCCGAAGTTTGCAATCACGAACCAACTTTGCTGTTTCGGCAGTCTGGAGTGCTAAGGTACTGGGTGGAACTGAAGTTCATGGAAGAATTTATTTTACAATTTAAACGTGAGAGAATTTCTCAACATCTCGTATCGCGAGCATATCTTGATACTTGAAGCGCCGCCTAAACTTATATGTGTGCATTATGATAAAATAGTGTTGCTTCGCAAATGCCTCTGCCCCTCGTTCGAAACCGTCCATTCCAGCATTGGTAGGTACCTTTTAGTTCTACACAATGATGTGACGATGCTGGAGCACCAAGCTAGATTTCAAAATGATGGTTCTGCGAAACAATGAGCTAACGAGAGTAAAAAAGTAAATGTGAGGTATGGCCATTTTTCCAAAACGCAGGTATGCGAGGCAATTAAGGAATGCGGCGCACACCTGCGCATTGGGGAGGAAGGGGGAAGAAAATTTTGAGGAGGGGAAAAAAGACAGGGAAAAAAACGGTCCCATAGAATTAAGGGTGTTCCGATTTTAAATTTTTGGGTTTCCCTAATTTTTGTT
>JASGXE010009928.1:0-47093 GCA_030068105.1 Sinentomon sp. SZTP_YWyxl
ATTCTTTCGCTCCGTGTGTACAGCATCGGGAAAATTAATGGAGCCACTAACGTAAATTAAATGGCAGAAATGGTGTTGCCTCCGAAACTTTCTTCAACTTGCGTCTTTTTTCACAAAGAAAAACGTGTCGTGTTTCATCAACATGTTGTGACATCTGTTTCACAAGTTTTATTTCAACAATTTTATTGCATTTGTTTTGGAAAAACCACTTTCGATTTTTTTTCTTCTTTATTTGGTTGGACTCTAAATGAAAAACTTTGGTGCAAATTTTCGTCGCGGAATCAAAAATATCATTGACTACGGAAACTGCATTTAAATTGCATGTGTGGTTCCATTAATTTTCCCGGAACTGTACATACATTAGCCTAATGCCGCTAAAACAGAACAGAAAGCCCTAGCAAAAAAGAACAAAATGTGTTTTGACCAAATTCATTCAACGACACAAAAAAGTACAAATGGTTTCTGATGAGAGCGTTGTTTCGGCACAGTTCTTAATGATGATCCCTGTAGATCCCTGCTGCTCTTCAACGGAATTCTGGCGCGTGGAAGCCAGGGATATCTGTGCTCTTTTCACCACTCGTTTTTAGCATCAAATTTGGTAAAAAAACTTAAGATACTTTCCTAATCATCTCAAACGAATTCAGCTGGTTTTAACCGCTTGGTGCATTTTAATTTGCTAAAATCGCAATGCATTCGCACATCTAAGTAATACGAATACATGTGCATAATCATTTGTAAACAAGAAATACTTCATTTCCAGTCAACTTGTTCGCTTTAAGTACAGGGTTGTCCGCCTAAAATGTTGGCTTCCTGTTGCTCACAAGTACAGTGTATGTCCGAACGAAAAGAAAAAAAAAATGCTGCTTCTGTGAAAAGAAAAAAAGGGACGCTATGCAGCGGTTTTTGGGCGGCTATTGCGTGGAAATAGCCGCCAAAGTAGCCGCCGAGTTGTAGCACATTTTTTCACTGAACATTTTTTGTTCAGCTTATACTTTTGGAATCTGTACTCGAGAAATAGCATTTGTGCGGCGACCTACTATCTTCATATCTCAGTTGTCACAAATTGGACTTTTTTGGATTTTTGGGGTTCATACTGAGTGACAGTGGAGGCTCGGAGATTATTTTGTCAATGAAAATTTTGTTTTACTTGTTCGGTAAAACCTGTCCTGAAAATTTGACGGTTCTAAGACGAAATCTTACCTTGGACTTTCTTTTCTCTCTCTCCGATTCCAGGGCATGTCTCTTAGAGCATCTCAATTTCGTTTGGGACATCTGGGATGATACGTCATAGACATTTTTGTTTTTGGTCGCTTTTATCTGAAAATGTTTTGGAAGTATTAAATTTTGCCGGAGAAAGACAGAGCTTTTTGCGTCGCTTGGACCTAAAAATGTTTACGAGGTTATTGTTAGTTTTTGCGAGAAAAAGCTGTGATTTTTTGTCGCTATTGCTCTAAAAAAAGTTTCGGAGATTCATAAATTTTGCAAGAGATTGACATCCAAGTTTTCGTCGCATTGCTCTGAAAATGTTTCGGAAGTTGTTAAATTTTGTCGGAAAAATATACCTCAATGTTTTTTGGTAGCTGTACTCTAAAATGTTACGAGGGTTATTTATTAGATTTTGCATGAAAAAGGCATTCGAGTTGTTCACGTCGCTTTGATCTGAAAACATGTCTGAGACGATTAAAGTTTGCGGGAAAAAACACTCGAGTTTTTTTTTCGTTGTTTGGCCTTGAAATGTTTCGGAGTTTATTGTACTTTGGAGGAGAAAAAAACCAATTTTTTTCATATAACCTTGCTCTGAAAATGTTTCTGAGGTTAAGTATGGAGTAGGAAAAACCGAGTTTTTCCTCGTTTTGCTCTATAATGATTCGGAATACATTTTGCTTAAGAAAGACATCGTTTTTCGCTTAGCTTTGATCAGAAACCGTTTCGGAAAGATTAAATTCTGCATGAGAAAAACACCATATGTATAGTTGTCCGTCGCTTTCCTACAAAAATGTTTCGGAAATTAATAAATTTTGCAGTTGAATGACATCAGATTTTTCGTCAATTTGCTCTGAAAATGTTATGGAGGTTATAAAATTTTGCAGGAGCAAGACATCCGAGTTTCTGGTCGCTTTAATCTGCGGGCAGAAGAATCCCGCGCGCACTTCATCATCGATTCCCTGTTCCCATGAATCATAAAACAGTGGGAAATGTGCCAGATCGGTGTGTGTCAGTGATACCCATACGAGTATGAAGAAATTCCGCTGACTTCTGCTTAGATGAAGGTTCCAGACAGAAAGAGGAAGAGAAGCGTTGACCATAACGCCGCACCTAAATGGGCCTACAAACTTCGCCTTCCAAAGGCAAAGTTCGTATAGGCCCATTGGATGTGCCCTAAGTGAAAAAAGCGAAACACGTTCAGGTGTCAAAGCCGTTTTTTTCCGGTAAAGATGCAAAAAAGGCGAACGTATTCGTCGCAAGGCGTGTGAGTTTAGCCATCAAAGAATGCGTAAAGGCGTGCTTTCAGCAGATTTATGGAAATTGGGTTCTAAAAAAGCTTGCGGCTAAGGAATTCCAGTCAGAAATCGTTCGTTCAAGAAAAGAAAATTTCTCCACATTAGTTCTGCGGGCATGGAATAGCTAGGCCTTATTTTGAATAGGTGGTCATGCCGAGAGATGCAAGATCGACATGCGTGGATGCGGTTGCTTTCTTCTTTCTTCGTCTGTGAGGTCAGGATCAAGTCGCGGGCTCAGGCTTTTGAATTTGTTCTTTTGCAAAATACGGGAACTAGTATATCTGTTGTACCGTATACTTGTCGTTTTTCGAGAATAATTTTTTCACGATATAGCGCGCTGCCCTCCTTGTGTGCCTAACTTAACAACGTACAAGTCAGTAAAATAAGTCTTTGATATGTCTCATTCATTTGATATGTTGATGCGTGTGATATCAAATCAAAGGGTTTCTTTTCGAAGTAATCACAACCTGATGCATGCTCGATCGCATATGTACAGCTGAAATATTCATGCTGCTGCGTCCAAAACAGGCTGGAATACCAGGCACCCATGAATGCAGCAGAAAAAAGGATTCCAAAAATGACACACTGAGAAACATACACAACATTTTGCATGTTTCACTAAATATATTCGTAAATCTGCCACGTTTTTGTTCGCCGTTAATTTCATCAAATTCTTCACCGATGAAACATTTTAGCATTGTGGGATTTTGTACACCAGTTTTTGCGATGCACGAGTGCGTGAAAGGTTTGTCGATATGTAATGCTTGCTGGCGACAACCAAATCGACAGATTTATGGGCCTCAAAAGGTCCTCCCAAATGGCCCGAAGGGAATGAATGGGTAAAAAGGTAAAAGTTTTGGTAGAGTTTTAAAAGTTACCAGATTTGTTCGTCATGGACAAACAAAAATACATACGAGCAAAGAAGTGCCTCGTTCATCATCATCATCAACCGCCATCTGAGCTGACAGCCATACGGCCGGTGGCTCGGCGAGGAGGGCCACTCTGGCTGACAGCCATTGCCCCAACCATTTTACCTCAAACTGTCGGCCCTTGTCCGACTCTTAACACAATAACATTCACATAACACTCACAACTTGTGACACACGCACAACTTGTGACACACTCTCTGCCACAAGTGCAGAAAACTTTGCTAATATCTATCTTGTCTTATCTAACTATCTATATGTATCTAATTTTTTTTTTTTTTTAGCATGCAGTCATGCACAAAAGGTTAAACGTTCAGGAAAAGTCAAAACTGCATCCGAGCCTGAAATGGACAAAAGAAAAGTAAAACCTGAAATGACAAAAATAAAACAAAATTAAACCTGAAATGAAGAATAAATTAAGACCTGAAACGAAAAGAAGATGAGATCTAAAAAAGCAGAATGGTTAACCTTCGAGTATATAGAACAGTCAAAGTTTCATAATGCATGAAAATCGTTGCGAAAAGCAGGCAAATGAAGTGAAACGTAGAAGTAAACGATAGGAATGAACTCCTGGGAATTTGTTAAATCAATGAATCAATCTGCTCGAATGACAAAATGAAAGCAATAAACAACGCCTTAACATGAATACAGGTTCTTTTGAAACCAGGCCTTGGATGATGCTTTACCGGAATGGTATAATTCACTCATTAAGTCCCGAGGCAGGGAATTCCAGTCACGGATAGTGCGAGGAATAAAAGAATAATGGCATACATCCTTGTTACAGCTTATTTGCTGGATTTTCATTCTATGGTCCCATCGAGAAGTATAATTTGGAGGCTGTATAGAAGATCTCAAGTCAGTTAGGAAAGAACATGAACTAGAATAGATGTGAGAGAGCAAGGCAAGCCTCGAGCATTTGCGTCTTCCAGCAAGAGAACACCATCCTAGGTCTTTAATCATAGCGGAGGGGCTATCAAATCTTGCAAATCGATTAGTTACAAATCTCGCCGCTTTCCTCTGGATGGCTTCTACGGCTTCAACTTCGCACAGCTTAAAAGGGTCCCAAACAGCCGAAGAATACTCGAGAAGTGGTCTAACAAGGGAAAAATATGCGGCGGATTTGGTGTCACTCGTTCCATGCTTTAGAGTCCTCCTCACTAGGTACAGCATACGATTAGCCTTGCTAATAACTGAGGAAACATGCTTACCCCAGCTTAAGTTTCTTGAAAAGGTCAAGCCGAGATATTTGTATTCGTTCACGGAATTTAAGACACCAGAACTCAGACTGTACTGGAACTGAACATGAGACAACTTTGATGTGACTGGAAGGAAGGCACACTTGTCAAAATTTAGCTGCATCTGGTTTGTTTTACACCAAGATTCGATTTGCCTAAGATCCGACTGCAATAGTTCTCTGTCTCCAGCCTCACGGACGATTTTGTAAATTAGACAATCATCGGCAAATAAACGCACATTGACAAGAAATAAAATTGGACCGAGTACACTTCCTTGAGGAACGCCAGACGTCACGGGAATAACGTCGGAAGACACACCCTCTCGAACAACTGATTGCTGCCAAGAGGTCAAGAACGACCGCAAGACGTCTAGAAATCTGCCACCTACCCCGAGTGCTGCCAATTTCGCGAGGAGTCGCTGGTGGGATACCCTATCAAAGGCTTTGGAGAAATCAAGAAATATCAGATCGACATCGAGGCTCGAGTCAGCGGCTCTAGAAATCTCTTGGAAAACTCTCGCTAACTGCATTTCACAGGATCTTCCCTTGCGGAAGCCAAATTGATCTTTAATGAGATAATCATTCACTTCTAGAAAGGAAGCCAGTGTAGAGCACAATATATGTTCAAACAATTTGGAGCAAACACTGGTCAAGGAGATTGGACGATAGTTGGATGGGTCAGATCTGGAGCCGGACTTGAATATTGGCGTTACGTTCGCAATTTTCCAATCACTGGGGATGGCGCCCTGAGAAATGCAACGTGTGTACAGGAGCTCTAAAAAGGAAGCAAATTCATTAGGTGCAGTCCTGAGAAACTTTGCGGAGATAGCATCTGGACCGGGTGACTTGTTGGGATTGAGGTCATTGATAAGAGATATAATTCCTGCTTTATAAATGTGGACGTCAAGGAGAGCAGGTGCCTCGGAAGAAAAAGGCCTTATGTCTTCTCGGGAAAGCGCTATATCCTCATCCGTGAATACGGAGGCAAAGAATTGATTGAGAACGTTGGCTTTCTGCGCAGGCTCACAAGCAACGGTATCGTGGGTCTTCAGAGCAGGGATCGAAGAGGAGGCACCCTTGGTCTTATATTTTAAATAACTGAAAAACTTCTTTGGTCTGTTCTTCAATTCCTCCGGGAGGGAGCTCCGGATGTACTGCATCTCGGCGTTACGCTTAGCCGCATTGAGTTCAGTGCGCAGCTTCTTGAATTCGTCCAGATGGGCTTGTGAATAGAGGCGACGTTTGTGAGCAGACCTGCATTTGACCTTCAGGGATGAGATTTTCTTGGAATTGTACCAGGGCGGAATGTTGGAATCCTTTATAACCTTGTGGGGCACGTAAAGGTCAAGGGCCGTCGAAAAGGTCGAGCGGATTTGGCTCCAAAGCTGATTAACATTTAATGCAGCGGACTTTTGGGCAATCATTGAGAACTCCCGACGAAGATACGATTTCAACTCAGGCACGTTGGCTCTGCAAAAGCGCCAAATTTTGCGGCAAGCTTTGACCGCTGTCTGAGTGGACAGGCGGAATCTGGACAAAACAATGTGATGGTCACTGATGCCGTCGACGATTTCAGTTTCAATTGCGCACTCAGGTAAATTATGGGCCTCAGGTTCTGATGTTATGGACCCTCAAAACTCCCCAAAACGATCCATATTGGTTGACATGGATTTTGGAACTTAAAGGGCCCAGAAAAACTGCAACAGGGAATCATTTTAATCTGATCGCACTTCCGTTTTTGTTTGCATTGCCTTCGGTGGAAGATTGAACTCGATATTTTTATTTGTATTTAACATTTCAACTTGAGATGTAAATGCAAACATTTGAAAATAACAAAAATGACAAAACTACATAATTGAAAAGGCGAAGAAACGATTTTACATGATATCAATATCTGGCAAAAATTATCGAGCACTACAAGGTTGATAGAATATTTGATGGAGTTAACCTCTGGTAAGCAGGAGAATTTCTGATCAAATAACAGAGTCTTTGGCAGAGAATTCCACTCCCGAAGGGTTTTCGGAAAAAAGAATGGAAATGAGTGTTCAGCTTCACAGTGGGAACCAAAAACTTGTTAGCATGAGAGCGGCTTTCTGTCCGACATTCTCTTAAACAGGGGTGAGAGCCCGAGCTTGCTGAGCATAACGGTTACTCTGGATATGTAGCCATAATCGTTCATGATAAAACGTGCAGCACTTCTCTGTGTCTTTTCAAGAGCGTCAATGTGACTCGCAAGAAATGGATCTCAGGCACAGCACCCATATTCGAGAATGGGTAGAACAGACGTTTTGAAAATCATTAATTTAATTTTTTTATCAGCGTGCAATTGACAACTGCATTGATGTGAATATGTCCTCTTCGGCGTGAGGTTGCCTGGCGAATAATTTATCTAAAAAACGTCATTGAGGCACACTTTCCCACATTTATTTTCATTTTCCACTCAGCACACCAATTTTGAGTAGGTCCGACTGCAACGCTTCCTGCGAATCGTGACCAAGATAGGGACAGTAAATTACTAAATTATCGGCGAATAACCTGGCAACATAACTTAATCTTATATCTTTACAAACTCTTGTCTCAACTTATGCTTCTTCATCCACTGGGGCTAACCCTTTTGGGGGCAATTTTGAATGCAGTCAAGAATCAATAAAATCTGAACGAAGCATTTTTTACTTTCATAAAATAATGTTGCTTTTACCTATTTTTTGTGTTGCAATGTGGATTGAATCTGCTGACTGAACTGAATACCTGACTTCATAATCCTTCTCGATCACTGATTGTACGATTCATCTGTATGCTGAACATTTTGGTAATCACCAAAGACCAGATTGGGTTATTTTATCGAAAACATTTTTCTCGTTTTCTTTGGTTTGTCTTTGTGTCATGAGCATCTTCCATAAATACTCGAACATTGACATTCCTCTCAGAATCACAACCACCTTCCTCTCTCTCTTCTGCTGGAATTACAAAAAAAACTGTAGACACCTGCTTCCTGTTGGCATCAGCAGGTGGCGCATATCATGTTGTTTTCAAAAAGCGTGTATTCTACTGCAGTGTGTTGCACTTGTTCGAAAGATCTGACTGCTAGGATCGCATATGGCAGTCAGGTCTTTCGAATAGGACAAAAGTGTAACCCGGAAGACGAAGGGACGAAGAACAAAATTGCACGGCACTGCTACCAGTTAACGGATGGCTGGTAATTATGGCGAGTGGGGCACGGAAATAAGTTTTCCTGCCATCATTTACAAGTATTTGGTTTCATTTTCGTTTGTCGAGTTGAAAATATCCAACAGCACTCCCTTGTATAAACTCCGAAATTATTAATCCTTTTTCTCCTTTCTCTTCCTCTTAGATCCACGTCCACATGAGCAAGGATGAACTGGAGCAAGTATTCCAAGCAAAAAGCCACGAAGAAGGTTAGCCCTCGGAAAAACTGAAGTAATAATCAATGCATGTTTGTTGTGTTTTAATTTTTTGCTACCGTTGGTCTTTTATTTTCCATTTTTGGCTATCTTTACCCTGCCCTTATCTTTTTACTTTTTTGGCTATCTTTTGTTGGCTGTCTTCGTCCATATCCGTTTAATTTTTCTATAACTTTGTCCTTTTTATTTTCATTTTTGGCTCTCTTTACCTTTTCTTTTCCATTTTGGCTATCTTTACTTGGCTCTCTTTGTCTTTTTATTTTACATTTTTGACAATCCTTGAACTTTTCTTATTCATTTTTGACTAGCTTTTCTTGGTTATCTTCGTCCTTTTTCCATTTTTGGCTATCTTTATCATCTATTTCCTCGCCATCTTTTTCCATTTGCCTTTTAATTTTTAATTTTTGTCTATAGTCCTATTCGCTTTCATTTTTTGCTATTTTTGTCATTTTATTTTTTCATTTTAGCTTTATTTGTCTTCGGCTATCTTCGTCCTATCTCAGGTCGTTGAAAGAAGAAATGCAATTCCACCCCCTAATGGGCAATAATGACTTCAACTCACGCGAAATTGCTTTTATCTTGAATGACAATCAAGCAAGCGTATTCTTTATAAAGCATCCAACCGGAATAAATCTCTCAGTGGAAGCGGCCACTTCTCAGTAAGTGGCGCCCTTTTTAAAGATTACAGTCGATGGCGTTGCTATAACCTGAAAAATTGATCCCAAAAAACAATGGGCCCCAATTTGCAGATTGCCTGATCGCTTGCTAAAAGAACTGGCACCTTCCCTGAGTGGTGCGCTGGCAGCACTTTTCTCTCGTATTTTGGCCCTTTTAGAGAAATCCCATGCACTGGATTGGAAAAAAGCAAATGTTATCCCTACTAAGGAGAAAGATGCCCCACGTGAGAGACCTGATCTTTGACTTGCGTATGCTCGAAACTTTGTGAAGAGATCTTGGTAACACATATTCAAGGTTTCCTCAATGACAGGAATATTCTCCACCCCAATCAATTTGGCTTTCGTGCCAAAATGTCGGACGAAACACAGCTGGTGCTGCTCTTGGATAGTGGCATTCCAACCCATTCCATTTTCACTTACCTCAGAAAAGCATTCGGTCTTGTTCCACACGGGATACTTCTGACGAAAATATAAACCATCTTTTAATTCTCTCACTCCATCAAAACTTCCTGCAAAATCGAACTCAGGCGGTATACGAGTATTCAAAACTGCACCTCAGAGAAATCTTCTGTTAGCTCTGGAATTTCTCAAAAAAGTAGCTAACATCTTGGGTCCCTTTTCCCTTTCTCAATCCAATCGAAGCCATTCAAAAGTAGAACAAGGTTTGGACATTTAAAGTCCATTCCAAACTTGATGTCCTCTGGATTTTAAAATGAAACGGTCGCCAATTAAACCAGAGATGTCCAAATTCCTGTTCGAATTTTTTTTTGTAAATGGCCGAAGCATTTGTTTCAGCTTTTTCTGGTACCAAATACTGAATTGAATTGAATTTATTCGTACTTAAGGGTGCCACCCAATGAGATTCGTTGGTGCCACCCTACATTGCACACAAGAGAACAGAGACGTGAATAAATGGACAAATGCAATATACAAATCAAACTCAATGAATTAGGCTACAAGAAACCGCAAGGCAAAATTGATCGAAAAACAGAAGCTGAGCACAACAAGCTCAGCCAGAAAAAACGCCACCTGATAAACGGCGACGTAGAGTGTCCACCGTCAAGGGCAGGAACGCAGGCAGGAAGGGAATTCCATTCTTTGATAGTCCAGACAAGAAAGGAAAATTTTCCTGCATCTTTTTTAAATGACAACTGCCTGACCTTGAGCGAGTGGTCGTAATGAGCATAAAAGGAAGGGAATTGGATGTGTGGCAAAACACCCCCCATCCTCTGGAGTTACTGAGGATTTTATAGAAATTCAAGACTCGCTGTTCACTCTTCCTCTCTGCAAGGCTTTTCCACCCAAGGCTCCTAATTATTTTGGTGATACTGCCCCTCCTTCTATCGTATCAAATAACAAAACGGGCAGCTTGGCGTTGTATACGCTCAATGGCTCGAACCTGAGCAGAAGTTCGAGGATCCCATGCACAAGATGCATATTCTGTGATTGGCCGCATCACCAAAGACAGATAGGTCAATTCCCTGATTATTTCCCATAATTTTTCTGCAATTTCTTTTCAAAAAATAAAGCGGTTTGAAGGCCTTCTTGGTAACGGTAGCAACATGAGCAGCCCAGTCAAGATTGCTAATTAATTTAACCAAAAAAAAAAAAACAACTTCCTTATAGGGGGATAGGGTAATTCCTTCCAGCACATTGGTGAAGGTCTGATCTTTAGCACTGGATGCAAAGTGGACAAGGGAGCATTTTTCGGCAATTATACAGGGTGTCCCGTAAATCAACCATTGAAATTTCACAGTAGATTCCCCAGGACCATACAAATCGAAGTTAATCAGTGGAAAAAATTGATCCGAGCCCCCGTTACTGAGTTATGCCCCCACAAAACCCCCCAAAATGGACCCTTTTGGGGTATTCATGAGGGAGGTAAGATTTCACCCTAGAATAGTCAAATTTTCAGGACAGGTTCTATGTAACGAGTAAAACAAAAAATGTTCAGTGGCGAAAAACCGTCCGAGCCTCCAATTCCACGCAGTGCCCCCCCCCCCAAAATCCAAAAAAGCCCAATTTGGGGTTATTTTGGGGAACCTGAGATATGGGGATTTGGGGTCGTAGTATTAAAACCATTTTTCGCAGGCAGATTACCAAAGATACACGGAACAAAAAATGTTCAGTGGAAAAACGTCCTACGACCCTCCATTTCCACGCAGTATCCACTCAAATGCTGCTAAAAAGCTTCTCATTCCCAGGGGGTTACAACTGTTACCATGGTTATACAGGGTGTCCCGTAAATCAACCCCCCTAAATATCAGAATAGATTCCTCAGGACCATACAAATCGAAGTTAATCAGTGGAAAAATTGATCCGACCCCCCATTACTGAGTTATGCCCCCCAAAACTCCCCAAAATGGACCCTTTTGGGATATTCATGGGGGAAGTAAGATTTCACCCTAGAACAGTCAAATTTTCAGGACAGGTTCTATGCAACGAGTAAAACAAAAACTGTTTAGTGACTAAAAACCGTCCGAGCATCCAATTCCACGCAATGCCCCCCCAAAAATCCAAAAAAGCCCAATTTGGGGTTGTTTTGGGAAAACTGAGATATGGGGAATGTGGGTCGTAGTATTAAAGCCATGTTTTGCAGGCGGATTCCCAAAGATACACGGAATAAAAAATGTTCAGTGGAAAAAAGTCGTCCGACCCTTCATTTCCACGCAGTCGCCACTGAAACACCGTTGAAAAGCTTCTCGTTCCCAGGGGGCTTCGACTGTTACCATGGTGACGGTCAACATCAAACAAAACATTTTTTGTTTTACTCGTTACATAACCCTGATCTGCGGACTGCTCGGCGTGAATAAAATTCGCCTTGAATCAGCACTTTGCGATTTGAAATATCCTATTTTTTCGTATATGAGGGCAACCTGCTGTTGGGCCCGGCGCGGCCAAGGCAAAGTCCCTCGCATTAGAAAGCTCGTAAAAATATGCTCGGCCCTTGCAAATCAAGGCAGGCGAGCATAGGAGAGGTCACCGCGGAAGCCGGGACCGGCCGCTGTCGGAGTCAGGTGATTCCAGTGCGGGCGCGGTAGATGGAGGAAAAGAAGAAGCCCGCAGCCTAAGACCGAGCCAAAGTGCCGGCAGCCTAAGACGGAGTCAAAGAAGAAGCCCGCAGCCTAAGACGGAGCCAAAAGAGCCCGCAGCCTAAGACGGAGCAGAGAAGAAGCCGCGACCCAACAACTTGGTCAGCCTCTCCGGTCACCTGCCGGCCCGTTGCCGAAGCGGAGCCTCTCCCTTTTATCCCAATGCTTTGACCCACCGCCATGCAAACGCTAGCTGGAGTGGCGGTATATAAATTAAAGGTGCTGCTAACCACGCCTCTGGCAGTCCGAAGCCTGCAAGCGCCCTTGATGGCGTGAGTTGGGACGGGCAGTCACCATAAAAAATACTAAGGGGACTCTACTCCTCGAAGGCAGCACGATCATCAGCTGACTCACTCAACCTGCCTGTACACAATACAGTCCTCGGCAAAAAGCCTGATTTTTGAGCTGATCTTCGAGCAAAGGTCGTTCATATAAATTAGGAAGAGTATAGGTCCGAGTATGCTTACTTGCGGAACTCCTGAGTTTACAGGGCGTGGCTCTGAAAGATGACCGTCGACTCTTTCGCTTCTCAAGCAGCAAGGAGTGGCTTACAAAATCAATGGCCTTGGCAAAATCAATCAATATGGCATCAATTTTTGATCCGCGGTCCAAAGCCATGGAAATCTCTTGGGTGAAAGCCGTCAGCTAGGTTGTGCAGGAAAGCCCCGGACGAAATCCGTGCAGGGTCTGCTTTAAGACATCGGGTGAGTCCAGAAATTCTCGAATGAATCTGGGCCTAAAAAAACGGAAGGTCTTAAAGAGTTACTGTGAGCAGAGGTGTTCTAACTCTCTTGGTAGAGCTTTTTTCTCATGGTTTGTCGAGCACTATTAAATGCCATCAAGTCGGTTTAGCGTTACTGTGAGTAGAGGTGAATTCTAACTCTTATTGGTAAAACATTTTTCTCATGTCTTGTCGAGCTCGATTAAATACAGTCAAGTCGTCCTTAGCGTCACTGTGAGCACAGGTGAATTCTAACTCTCTTGGTAAAGCTTTTTCTCATGTTTTGTGAAGCGCAATTAAATACCATCGACTCGGCATTAGCGTTGCTGTGAGCTGAGATGAATTATAACTCTCTTGGCGTTGCTCAATTAAATATCATCCAGTCGGCCTTAGCGTCACTGTGCGCACAGTGTGATTCTAACTTTATTGGTAAAGCTTTTTTCTCATGTTTTGTCGAGCTCAATAAAATGCGCTCGTTCCATCCAGTCGGCCTTAGTGTTACTGTGAGCAGAGATGAATTCTAACTCTCTTCGTGTTGCTTTTTGTTCATGTTTTGTCAAAGCTCAATTTTATACCTTCAATTCGGCTTTGGCGTGACTGTGAGCAGAGATCATTGCTTACTCTCTTGGTGTTGCTTTTTGTTCATGTTTTGTCAAGCTCAATTAAATACCATCAAGTCGACCTTAGCGTTACTGTGAGCAGAGATCATTTCTAACCCTCTTGGTTTTGTTTTTTGTTCATGTTTTGTCGAGCTCAATTAAATACCATCAAGTCGACCTTAGCGCTAGTGTGAGCAGAGATGAATGCTAACTCTCTTGCTGTTGCTTTTTGTTCATTTCTGTCGAGCTCAATTAAATACCTTCAAGTCGGCCTTAGCGTGACTGTGAGCAGGGATCATTTCTTACTCTCTTGGTTTTGTTTTTTGTTCATGTTTTGTCAAGCTCAATTTTATACCTTCAAGTCGGCTTTGGCGTGACTGTGAGCAGAGATCATTTCTTACTCTCTTGGTGTTGTTTTTTGTTCATGTTTTGTCGAGCTCAATTAAATACCATCAAGTCGACCTTAGCGTTACTGTGAGCAGACATGAATTCTAACTCTCTTGGCGTTGCTTTTTGTTCATGTTTTGTCGAGCTCAGTTAAATGCCTTCAATTCGGCTTTGGCGTGACTGTGAGCAGAGATCATTTCCAACTCTCTTGGTTTTGTTTTTTGTTCATGTTTTGTCGAGCTCAATTAAATACCATCAAGTCGACCTTAGCGCTACTGTGAGCAGAGATGAATGCTAACTCTCTTGCTGTTGCTTTTTGTTAATTTCTGTCGAGCTCAATTAAATACCTTCAAGTCGGCCTTAGCGTGACTGTGAGCATGGATCATTTCAAACTATCTTGGTGTTGCTTTTTGTTCATGTTTTGTCGAGCTCAATTAAATACCATCCAGTCGGCTTTACCGTTACTGTGAGCAGAGATGAATTCTAACTTTCTTGGTAAAGCTTTTTTCTCACGTTTTCTCGAGCTCAATGAAATACGCTCGTGCCGTACAATCAAGTCGGCCTTAGCGTTACTGTGAGCAGAGATGAATGCTAACTCTCTTGCTGTTGCTTTTTTTGTTCATGTTTTGTCGAGCTTAATTAAATACCATCAAGTCGACCTCAGCGTGACTGTGAGCAGAGATCATTTCTAACCCTCTTGCTGTTGCTTTTTGTTCATATTTTGTCGAGCTCAATTAAATACCTTCAAGTCAGCCTTGTCGTTACTGTGAGCAGAAATGAATGCTAACTCTCTTGGTGTTGCTTTTTGTTCATGTTTTGTCGAGCTTAGCTTTGTTCATGTTTTGTCGAGTTTAGTCGACCTTAGCGTCACAGTGAGCGGAGATCATTTCTTACTCTCTTGGTGTTGTTTTTTGTTCATGTTTTGTCGAGCTTAATTAAATACCATCAAGTCGACCTTTGCGTTACTGTGAGCAGACATGAATTCTAACTCTCTTGGTGTTGCTTTTTGTTCATGTTTTGTCGAGCTCAATTTTTTCCATCAACTCGGCTTTGGCGTGACTGAGAGTGTCTTTGGTTTTGGACCGTGGTCACGCTGCCTTTATCAAATCTGCCGCTAAAACTCAACGATCGAGAATTTCGAACGACTGAAAATGTTGTTTGCCACTTATTGCCTAATCGTTGTTCTTTCGTTTTTCTTTTCTTTTTTCTTTTTCTTTTATCAAGTTCAAGTTGCGTACAAGAATAGCTGTGTTAAAGGTCGCTTTTTTATTGCGAAATAAAGAATTTTTGAATTTTTAATTTTGAATGACTTCAGGAAAAGAGGACATGTTGTTAAAGAGTACACTCGTTAAGTCCCCAAAATAAACAACTCAAAACGGAAAGAGATCATAGAAGACACCCCTCTGATATCCGCCGTGTCAAATGGCTTGAAAGGTTGACCAATGGAATTTGGTCACATAGTGTTTGGAATTCCCTGAAATCCTAAATCAAAGGCTCCTTACAAAATAATCGACTCAACAGCTGTCTGCAATGCAGAGCAAATTCAAATTCCTCGAAAATGTGATAAATGAATTCTGTGTATGCTGGATTGTTATTTTCCTGCCGAAATTGGCAACTTTTCATTTGCTAGTGTTTATCTTCATACCATTCCCTCACACCACGCAATGATCGCCGGCAAGTCTGATTGGAGGGCATTGCAGTCTGATTTTAATTTTACGGGCCAAAAGATGACAATACTATCGGCAACAAACGTATTGTGGACGAAACATTGGCAGCAAGGGAATTAATGTAGACAGAAATAGCATGGGACCAAGGACACTTCCTTGCAATACTCCAGATGGGACATTCACGACTCTAGATAGAGCACCTTGAACAGGCACTTGGTGTTTTTCTGTTTTTTTTTTTTTTTTTTTTTTTTGAAAAGGCGGAAATGACTTTGATATTTCTGTGGAAAAAAAAGTTAAAAGTCTCATTTGACGAATAAGTCTTAAATGGTACACAAGGTCAAAGGCCTTTGTCAAGTCAACAAAGATTGTATGCATTTGGATTCCTACGCTAATATGAGTATATGCTTTTGCTTTTCAGTTCCGGATTACGAGCTAGTTCAAATCCGATTCCTAGTCAAGAGAAGCATCGATAGTTCAAAGGACACAACTCCAACGAGACAGATTCACCTCTCTGCGTTCGGAAAACAACTCCAACTGAACTTGAAAGAGAACAAGGACCTGTTGAAGAGGGGAGATCAGCTTCGCGTCTGGGTTGCTGACCCTGAAGATAATGGCGAAGTCAAGTATTCCGAATTACCAGAGGTCAGGAGAGCATGATGTGCTAATCTAATTGGGGTTAAGTCATTTATACGGGGGGGACACAATTGCACGGCAACAGGGAAACATTTTCAGAAAAACGCTGTTACCTTAGCCGTGCAATTGTGTCCCCCTTTGGCACCAGCATACGGTACAGGGTGTGCCTTATTTCTCTGGAGGGTGGGTAGTCGGTTGGGATAGGTTAGGCGCTTTGCATAGGTTAAAGTTAAGTTGGGTTAGGTTCAGTTGGGTCGTTAGGTTAGGTTAGGTTAGGTTGTGTTAGGTTAGGTTAGGTTAGGTCAGGTTAGGGTTCTCTGTGCAATGTACCGTTACTTAAAACAACCTGGACCAAAATCCAATCTGACCTAACCTGATCTGATCTCCCTGCGCGATCTCTTATTAAGCGACTAAACCCCATGATTTGCTCAGCCCGCAATTACAGATACAGAATAAGAAAAGATAATGCAGGCAGTATAGCAACGAAAATGCAAAAGAAAACCGTTTGAGGAGAACACAATTGCACGACAGAGAAAAAGCACACCCTGTAGGTACCGTCTGCAGAAGCCAAAGGGGGGACACAATTGCACGACAAGTACAGCTTTTTTTGCAAAAATGTTTCCCTGTGACCGTGCAATAGTGTCCCCCCCTTATAAATGACATAACCCTCTAATTGCATTTGAATATATTATACTCGTATGGTCTGGAGCAGGAACATTAAATCCTGCGCCAAACATGTCCAAGCATTTTAGGCGGGATGTTCGATTCTCTGGAGAATTCTAAAGTGATGACGGAATTGCCTAATTAACGCATATGCGGTTAAAAACGGCGATTGTTCAAACAAGCAGAGTAACCCCTTCGCCTCTATACTGCAGAAATTGAGGCTCTTTTCACAACAGTAGACGGATTATTGAAATCTGACGCTTTTATCAAGCTTTCCTTTGTGCAATCTGGAATTTCATTTTGCGCACATTTCTACACACAAGAGTAAAAAGAGAAAGATGGAAAATTAAAGCCAACATTTTGAGGTGACGTCGCCATGGGTAAAGTAATATCACTGTCATTATGTACAGTCGCCATGTGAGGTGAGAGTTATCCTTAAAAACCCCTGCTCTTTGCATTTTTGGAGCGTGGTGTTGATCATGCAAGCGGCTATAACCTCTGCTTGGACTGTTTTACGTGTTGGTGTCCATGGATTTTAAAATTTGCCACTTTGCTTTCAAATTAAAAAGAAATTAACACTGTCATCATCACGAAAAACAAACCGATGTTGACCAAAAAGAAAGTATCACATGCATCAGTCTTGTTGACGAGTTCAACGCCTTTCATCTCTCATCCCCTTTCGATGTCGCCAACTTGGATCTGATGCCCAGTATCAGGCTCGTTGAGAGCTCCGACCGGCTCCCAACCGATGGAAATTAAGGTGAAAAGAGACTTTATTTCCAGACAGGACTGGTTTATTAGCGTCGGCGAAACGAAAGTCTCTCCCGGATTTTCCACCACCCCGAGGATGATTCCGGCCCACAGGAGAATTTTCCGGCCCTAAAGACTGTTATCCAAGCATGTGGCAAAACGCTGGCGAAGAAATAGAAAATGAACAAAAAGATCCGCAAAAGGCAAAGACTTTAAAATCAGAAAAAGGGCGTTAAAAGTGAGGATACGAAAAAGGAATCTACGCAGGACCAAAGAACGACAAATCGTGAAAACACTTGGAAAGGAACAATTCGAAACAAACGACAAAATAGAATCGCTCCCAGCACGGATCTTGAACTACCATCTTTCTCCAACTCTCTCGCTTACCATTGTAAAGTGAAACCCCAAACGGCCAACCTATCCATCTTCCCCGAACCGGTTCAAAGTCAAAAATTATTCGCTTCAGAAAGTGATTCTGGAATGGCGAAAGTTTTCACTTGTTTTCACGATCTGAAACATATCACAAAGCACAGCAAATGATCAAAAGTAGAAATAACCGATACCTCAGTTGAGGGCTTCGGAAGCTTCTTCACAATGCCAAATTCTCAAGGATCGAATTCAGTGCTGGATGCAGGCTTTTGATTCGACGATTTCAAATTCCAAATCAGGTATGTCCAGCATTGCAGCTGAAAGCCAGACTGTTCGCGAATTTGTCAAACACACCGGATTTCCCAACCTAGTCCTACGTCAAACGCAATTTTCTTACCAATTCAGTTGATTGGAACTTAACTAAAGCTAACTGAACCTGACCTAACCCGTCCACAAACACTGCCTCAGTGTTCGCGCAATGCCTCTGGTTACTTTCTATTGTAAAGAAAATTTTTTTTTCAGATTTTTGCCATGGGTGGGATTCGAACCCACCAACAATGGATAACACCGATTTTGCGAGCGGACGCCTTATCCACTCGGCCAACCGGTCAGCTGCCGGAGTTCGCTCCTGGAAGTTGCCTTGAACAAACTTATTTATTTTGCGGTTCACTCTTCGGACGAAAATGCCATATGACGTAGGGCAAGGTTTGAAATCCGGTGGGTTTGACAAATTTGCACTGTTCTGTCAAAAACGATTTTTCATTGCATAATTGCCATTCAATTTTTCGGCCTGAATACGTTGACCACGCGCGTTGGAAAGAATGGCCGCACCAAACACAGGGTTAGCCATGAATGATTTTGGTGCTACAGTTGCCTATCGTTTAATGCGGAATCTTTCATAACTTCAACTCAACAACACCTTGTATTGTTATGTAAAAATTTTGAAAAAAAAAACGTTGAGAGAGATAATCGGTCAATGCTGCTGAATTTGACCGGTTTTTCGTTTTTTTTTTCGCTCACATGCGCAGGTTCCGAATGAGAGCATTGGAACCGTTTATCAAGACGAAGGGAACGAGGCTGCATTTCTGATGCATCACGACGAGAAGAGAGGAGGACTGCTCATGGTAAGGGTTTTTTTTTATAGATTTGAATAGTTAGATACTTAATGAAAAATTGCATTATCTCAAACACCCTGGGAAGTTCAAATCCTGATTCATTTACTCTGCTTCAGAAAACAGTTGCGGGCACAGGCAAAAAGTTTATCCTCGGAGTAAATTCATCCGAATTTAAACTCCCCGCTGTAAGAGTTGTAAATGTTAAGAGAGCTCCCCGCTGTAAAGAGTTGTATCCCAACAAAATACCTCTGCATAAATTGGATCATCGATGATATTTGAACCGAAAGTTTCAGACTATTTACCAAAAGTGCGCTTTCGGGACTTCGAAAATGATTTAATTTAATTTAATTTAATTTAATTTAATTTCAAACAATACTGCACCAAAGAATATTGGGGGCAGGGAGCACACCGCTCCAAAGTACCTACACATCCGTTTAAAACATCGTCAAATTGAATAAAAACAAAACAAAAACAAAAAGTTCTCCAATTAAAAACAAATGGAAGCAGATGAATACGGCGTGAAACACAGGAGAAATCGCTCCCGTAACGGAGATGCACGAAATTTAAATGAATGGGGAGAGAAATCCAAAATGACTCTTTTTTGCGGGAAGTGCCTCAGGAGTGCTTTGGAAACAACCGAGATGGAACGTCAAGGGAATTCCATTCTCTTATTGTTTTTGGAAAAAATGAATTCAGAAGAAAATTGTGCTTGGGTGTTGGATATGAAAAACAAAACCCGTGGTCGGAACGGCGTTGAACAGACTTCAGGCAATAGCAGAAAGGAAGCGAAACAGGGCATTTTTGAATGATTGTTTTGGATGATTGTTGAATGATTGTTTTGGGAATAAAAATATCAGATAAATTGTTTCAATTCTCGGCAAGGTCAATCCACAAAAATATTTGAGGGCTTGAGCTGCAGTGGATGAATGTAAAATTATCACATAATTATCGATGCATAATCAATCCATTATCTTTATTATTGTTCGCGATTGGGTTTCTAAAAAACAATGGTGCATGTTTTTCACACAGTTCTTTTGGTTTTTCAGTCCAATTTGCACTGTTCACTGGTGAAAAAAGCCGAAAATTTTGTCTTGGATTAATACTCGTATGTAGAGAGATCAAAAGTTGCCACCGCACCTTAATGCAGCACAGAACCAACAGCCACCGTGTTTTCCCGCCCATGCATTCATCCGACCAGTGATTATACCAAGGTTATTTTGTGGTGCCACTTATGCCAAGCCTGCAAACTCTGGCATATAGCCGCGGCTGCGCATTTACACGACTTGCGGTTGTTTTGTGCGTTTTTCCTACCTCCTCTGCTTCTGTCTCAGCCATCAGTTGTTGTGGCCAAATGTCCGTGGCGAAAGGAGCTAATTATTTGCACTTAGCTCAGAATGAGCATGTGCGCCAACTGTGCCGGGGAGGGGGATACGGTGGGGCTGTGAGTTTCTTCGTTTATTATTATGCCTCCGTTCATGAAACAACAACACACACAGCAATGCATCTTTTATTTACAACACCTTGATTTGAACATTTGCATAATGTTTTGTTATAGGTACGAATACTCTGGATCTTGTTAATCAAAAATATCACTCATTTGCTAATCTTTTCAAGTGTGCAATGGCTGCGTTTGCAAACGCAATTGCATCCATACCCGTGATGTGTTTTTCTTACTTTGATGATAATTTGCTTCTCCCACAATAACACTTTCAGAGACTGCGTTCGAAGCTTTTTCCAAATGTTTGTTTACGCTGTTCTCTGCGTTTTTCGCAACTTTTTTGTTTTGCGCTGCGGTTGGTGTTCCCGTTCGTCAAGGATAGAATGCATCTTTTAGACAAAGACCTGCTGCCATCAAAGGCAGTTTTCCGGGTTGATTTTGACTTTTTGATTTTCTGCCCGCAATCATAAATGCCTCTGTGGTCGAATACAAAAAAAAAGCAAATTGCCCATTGCCCGGCCATTGTTCGCTGATTGCCTTCAACGGTGATGGCAATAAATAAATTCGCTTAATTTGAGCGAAATGCAACGCCAAAACATTTGGCGTGATGATAGAACGAAGACGAAGGCAACTTACTTACTTACTCGCCTTATTTAGCCAACAGCGCCTTATTTCTGCGTGACGCCTTGCGCTGAAGAAAACCATACGCTGTTAATTTGAAGTCATGATATCTTTTTCCCAATTCCTCAGATGACAATGGCGCCTTTTCATTCGATTGGGAGACCTCGGTAAATGCATTTTTCATGACTGAATAAATGCGGAAGAGACAGCTCTTCCTCACAGACAGTGCAATTATAATACATGAATACTAGGCAGCCCCGTGTAATGCGGGAAGCTGAGCGACCTTCAGACTCATCCAGTCTGTGCATAAATTGTTGAATGATGTCCACATCTGCACCTTCCAATTTTCTCCCAAAAAAAAAAGAACACGACAAAAGTTGTATGACGGCCAACCAAAATCTCAACACACTTCCTTGTTTGTCTCGCTCACTGATCAATCTCGTCGTGGATTCGTCAATAAGCCATTTTTGCCAGCAATATACTTAGAAAGATACGTTTGCGAAAAGTTCAAAGTATTGGAAAAAGAACCAGAGATTTCTGTTTTTCCAATGTGGTGAGGGATGGGATCGCTCTGATGAATTAATGATTGGGCGATTGTGGAATGTGGTGGATAAAACGGGGTTGTCCGAAGGCGAATTGGCCAAGTGTTATGGGAAAGTTTTGGTATCATATTTTGGTAACATATCGATCCGCGGGCATCTAGCAAAACCACTGGCCACGTTTCATCCCTGAATAGCATGCTATTTTAGCGACTATGCTAAACTTCTTGATCCAATGCTTAATTTACTCAAATGTCAGCAACAGCTTTTTCTGTACAGATATGAAAAAAAGTGTCCGTTTCTTATCCTCGGTTTTTTTCAATGCACCCAGGATGGATCACTTGGAAGCTGCCTACTTTAACTTGGTCTTGTCCTTTTATCCTTTCTGCACCCAGGATGGGACAGTTGGAAGCAGTCTAGTCGTAAAACCACTTCCACACAGCATACTAAAGTACGTTTCAAAGAAGGCATTCGACGAAGACAGCATCAATTCCCGTTCAGGGAGGAAAATCTGGAAGGAGGATGGCAGCTTCAGCAGCGGAAAAAGCAAGGTCAACCTCCAGAAGGAGTGGCCGCCGCCTGCTTTCGGGGGTGGGCTGAAAAAAGGTTCGTCGAGGGCGAAAGAGGGGAAGAAGAATGAGTCCTCCCTCTACCCGGATGACGAATTTTTCCTCGATGAAGACGAGGATCTCAAGGACGAGTTTGCTGTTCGAAGTGGGTTTCCTACTCTTCTGCAAATGCAGAACAGCGGTCGCAACGAAAACAAATCAACAACAGCTACTGACCAAGAAGAAGGAGAATTCAGCAACAGCAACGTGTCGTCCGCAACATCATCGCCGCAACAGAAGAGGATGCGGAGGTCAGCATCAGAAGACGAAGAAAGCCACCTCACAGGAATGCATGTCATCTATAAGAGAAACGCCGTGGAGACGAACAACGATTTCAGTTTGTTATTTTTTAGTTGTATAATTATCATTGTAAATTTCCAGCTGTGCTTTATGTCCGACTTTGTTTTCGGCGAGTTTCGTCCGGTCTCCAATGGGCGGCAGGGGACGATGCAAATGCCAACATGGTACATTGACGGCAGGAAAATCAAATACTGAACTTTTTGCCCACGTCGGCTCGGTTCTCTTTATTCGGTTTTATTTATTGAAAGACGTTGACTCATTTTGTTCTGTTCAAGCACGTTGGCTCCCGTTGGTTCTCTTTATTTTATTCAACTACGTGATTCTATATTTATTCCATCAAACACGTTGGCTTATTTTGATAATTTATATTCCATTCATTCTTCCATGTTGGCTCATTTCGGTTCTCTTTGCCACGAAACCGCATTGGCTCAATCAAGTTCTCTTTTTTCCCCTGTTTCATTCAACACATTGGCCTGTTTTGCTATCCCTTTGTCAAATTGAAATACAAGAATACTAGAATAAAATGGCCAAGAAATAACAATAAATTATATTTACCATTTCGTTTTAAATGAGCTGATAGGCAAGCTGCTGCAAAAAGATCAAGACGCTGAGAGACTCATTAAAAGTAGACAAGTGCAACTGGTTCCACTCACTGCTCAGTGATTGTTCTTGTCTTGAGGTAACTGTATTCCACACCACCTTAAAACTCAACAGTATTTTAAGCATGATCAATGTGGGAAAGAACATGGGCAGCTCCACAGCCTTAAATATAGTCTACTCTCCCATGTTTGACACAACAAGGAGTAAGGCAATTGACCACGCCACATTCCTTGGCGAGACCGGTGAATTCTAGCCAAGTTAGTGCATCATTTTAGAGACGCGCTTATGTGCCTGCAGTTTGCCATGAAGAAATAGCTGCTTGATACTGGAGGGGCATCAAATGCGGCAATTTGCAACTGGAAAAAGGCCCAGATCGAAGAGGTTCGCAATTAGCGGAAGCATGAGGCAGTTTTGGGCAAGATCATGAATGTTTCTTTGGCATTTCATATACTTGTAAAGTTATATTTCAAAAAGAGCAGAATTTCGGCTACGAGTATGTTGAAATTGCCAATTTAAACTCAATCTCAGAGCATTTCTATGTAACTAGGATCCCGTTGATGCAAAACTGATAAAGTAATTACATTTATGAACACTGACCTCCATTCGCTAAGACACACCAGGCGGAGATAAGGTCAGCTTGCAAAGCCTATGGCAATCGGACAAAGAGAAAATTGTATCATTACGTGTATAGCACGTAAAGGACGATAGTTCTTTGTAACAATTACATCGGTTTGTGACATTCAACCATTGATTCGCTTTGATCCTCTCACCTCTATCCCACCCGCTCACACTAATGTGCATAAGTTAAGCAAAAGTCCCAATTTTTTTCTTTTTTTCGAAATATTCTTTTTTTTTTTAAATATTCTTGGGACCTACTGAACCGAAATATTCTAGCAAAATGTTTGAGACAGGGAAAACGTTCGATGGAGTTGGTGTCACGAAAGTGTTGGCGCTATTTCGGAATAAATAGAACGAAGAGAACCAAATTATGTATCAAATGTGTAAAATGAAACAAATAGAATCAAAGTTAACCGACGCAGTTGAATAGAATAACGAAAATCAGTCTGAGCAAACGTGGTTGAATAGAAAGAGAGAGTCAAATTAAGGTAAACGTGGTTGAATAGAATAAATAAAACCATGGCGACAAACGTGGGAATAACGATAATCAATGTGAGCCAAAATGGACTTGCAGATTAAGGGAAACATAGTGAGCCAAATTTTTGAATGTAACAAATAGAACCATAGTGAGAATCGTGGTTGAATGGAACAAAGATAATCAAAGTGAGGCCAAAACGGTCTATCAGAATTAAGGGAAACATAGTGAGCCAAGTTGATGAATGTAACAAAATAACCATTTTGGAAAAGGTGGTTGAATGGAATCAAGATAATGAAGGAGAGCCAAACCGATCTGGCAGAATTGAAGGAAACAGAGTGAGCCAAGTTCTTTAACGTAACAAATAGAACCATTGTGAGAAAAGTTGTTGAAGGGAAGAAAGATAATCAAAGTTCGCCAAAACGGTCTGGCAGAGTTAAGGGAAACATAGTGGGCCAAGTTGATGAATGTAACAAAGAGAACCATCGTGATAAATGTGGTTGAATGGAACAAATATCAAAGTATGTCAAAATGGTGCAGTAGAATTGAGGAAAACATAGTGGGCCACGTTTTTGAATGTAACAAAAATAGAACTACAGTGAGAAACATGGTTGAATAGGGATCTGAAGTGTTCGTTATTCAAACAAGTATGGGAAACTTGCGTAACGAGCAATATTGCGATTGGACCCACTTTTGAATGCATTTGCTCGTCTTGATGGCATCAGGCGTGCAAAAAAATATAATTTCTTACCATGCACTTTTTCAGTGCTGATGGAAGATGGTCAGTTTTCAGTTATTCCCCAAGTGGCTGATCTTGCATCAGACAGAGTGGAGAGTTCACGAGGAAGAAGAAGATCAAAGAGAGAAGCTCCTTATGTGATCTATCCTGAGATATTGGTCGTTGTCGATTACGACGGATACAAGTTAGTTTTGAGATGTGCTATTACGTACCTGATAAAAACGGCCATACGCTTGTGCGAACATTCTATGAACACTCCTTTTGTTCGTTTTTTGGGGTGAATCCCATTTTGAGGTGATTTCCCTGAGGCGAATTGTTCTCTTTTTGAGGCGATTTCCCTGAGGCGAATTGTTCCCTTTTCGAGGTGATTTCCCTGAGGCGAATTGTTCCCTTTTTGAGGTGATTTCCCTGAGGCGAATTGTTCCCTTTTTGAGGTGATTTCCCTGAGGCGAATTGTTCCCTTTTCGAGGTGATTTCCCTGAGGCGAATTGTTGCCTTTTTGAGGTGATTTCCCTGAGGCGAATTGTTGCCTTTTTCGATACCAATTCATATTTATAGCTTTATACGAGTGAAATTTCCTGACTTCGAACGGACTTTTTAGAACTCGGAAGGTAACTAACTAACATGCCCTTTGTTCAGCAACATCTGTCATCACGTGCCACCTGCTACTCAATCAATGTTAATGCGAAAAAATGATTGTAAGTGCTGAAATTAAAAAAAACTTGAAACAAACGTCACCACGGAACTCAAGTTTTCGACAGTTTTTCCGAGGAATTTCGACCTCTCGGTGTGCAAAATGTTCAGGAAACAAATTGATCTTACATCTTTTTATCTGAAAATATTTCAGTTCGGTTGGAATTTGCCCTCTGACCCATTATTAAAGGGAATCATTTTGCTTCTGGTCTCGGGAAGTTGCACTGTCCACATTTAAGCAAGACATTCATTCCACAGGTTTTCTTTGAACGATGCTCAATGGACAAATAACACTTTGTTAGTAAATTTTTCAAAGTTAAAACTCAGTCAAAGTCAAAGGTCATCAGTCAACCACTCCAGAATTTTTTGATTTTACTGTTTTGAGATTCTTAATCATAATATCTGTTCCGGAATTACTGACTTTTCCCGCCAATGTAGCACTTAGGAGAAACCTGGTCTTGAATACACCTCATCTGCATATTTTTATAACTGTTTATAAAATTGGGGTCAATAGCACATTTTGTGTTTTTTTTAGTTAGACCTATGAAACTTGGGATAGATAAGATAATGTTCATTGTGGAATTATACACCTGCAAAATATGTTCCTCGTTGCTTAAATACTTCCACATTCATTGGCGATTTTAGCAGTGGAGATGGGTACGATACGGTGGAGCGCATGGTCCGGCATTGCCTGTGTTGCACATTTCTGGCATCTTTGGTGATTTTATGAGTAAATGCTCTTAACTTTCCCGAAGAGAGTGGCAGAGCCAGAATTTTCACATCTGCAACGGTTCTCAGGTAAGAGCTTGGTATTTCATACCGTGATCGGAAATCTGGAAAAAAACTGACTTCTACCAAAAGAAGAGCTTACTTCTGAGACGATGTGCGAGATCAAAACTCCGACTCTGTCACTCTCTTCAGCACAAAAAAAAAACACTTTAATGGTCACATTTTCAGCCTAATATCTTCAAAACTGGCTGAGATAATTATGATAATTCAATCATGATAATTCTCGATATGATTGAAAAATTCGTTTCGAGATATTCGGTCCCAAAGATTGTTTTCATCATAAACTTTTGTCGCAAATACTTATAGTTTCATGCATCCCGAGTGCTATAAAAATGCTTCGAGTATGAAAACTGTCGCATTTAGGAAAATATTTGCGAGATTCTTTTTTCTTCCTTCTGATATTAAAGAACTGGATATGCGCTGCGAACAAATATGTTGAATAACATTTTTGGGTATTTTTGGACTTATTTTGACGACGGTTTTGTCAATTTTCAGAGTTAGCGGAAAATAGTTTTGCGAAAATTAGAGGGCCTTCACAAAACACAGTTGACAAATGGTTGACAAACGTTTGGGAAATCAGCAGAAAACTTTTCCGAATCAGAAAGTCAAAGTCATCTAGGGAGGTCATTTCTGAAAAAAACGATTTTACCCCCAAAGAGTAAAATTTTGCAGGTTGTCGCCCACTTACGAATATTATTTATTATTATCACTATTATTGAAGACAATACTGCTACAACAGGCTTTGGTAGCAGGTCACAAACATAAAAGAAAATCAACAGTCATAAAGTGGTTAAAAGCGTCATGGTAACACATTTAGCAGAAAAACAAACAAAAAACAAACAAAAAGCAAACAAAAAACACGCATTCGCAACTCGCAAGTGGACAATGGAATGTGACAACTAAATCGGTGCGGCGCCAAACGAGTGCGGCGCCTAAATCGGTGCGGCGCCAAATATCCCTGCCTGAGTTATAACGTCGATAGTCAGAAACAGAACAAGGAAGCACTTTAATGAAATTGCAGGTGTCGGATTAATCAATATTAATGCGCGTGTTAAAAAACTAAAATCGCTTGCACCTCCGTTTGATAATCCAGTCCTTTTTTGCAATTGCAGGCTTCACGGTCGTGATAATATTCAGGTCAAGCGATATTTCATCTCTTTCTGGAATGGTGTTGATTTGAGGTATAAGCTGCTGAAAGGACCACGAGTCAGCATCAGCATCGCAGGAATTATCATTTCAAGGGTAAGCGAGAGAGAGGGAGATGGAGAAGTGGTTCTTCGTTTCCTTTCCTTTTATTAGCTTTGCTTTGGCTCCAATCCGTAGGCGGCTACTTATTCCGTCTTGCGCATGGTCAATTTTGGTTGCGAGAATAATGACTGAGAGTGAAGTGTAATTCTCACGAGTCACGAATGTAGTGCCACTCTTTTTGGAGATAACAAGTAAGCGTCACAAAACAAAAGCATGGACTTCTCTCTCTGTCATTAAAACTAGTCAAATTTCAAAACAAACAAGAAATAGTCCTCATCCACACTGTTACATATTGTATGGTAAAGTTTTGCGGGCGCAAGCAAATCCTCCGCACAACCATCAAGACTTGAAAAAAGCTTGTAGTTGGGAACTTAACCTTTACAATCCGTGCTACTAGCAGACATGAACGTTGAATAGAAGTTACAGTAGGCTCATCTATCATGAATTGTTTTCGGTGACTGACATAAATGATTCACTGAATGACAATTTGGATCAACCTGCAACAACAGAGACCGACCGCATTGATTTTGTCGTTCTGATTTTGTGTAGCAGTTTTCATTCTTTGCATCTTTTTCCGATGAATTATTGGATTCCGATTTCCTGTCGCTAAGCTCTCCACTTGCAACGACACAGTGTGAGCTCGATAAAAAATGATAAAATCGCATTACCAAAAAGATTCGCAAAGATAATTCTGCGGTCACGGTCACTCTACGAGTACATGGATTGCCCGCAGAATTATCTGTTTTTAGCATGTCCTTTGAAGTTCCAAAGCACGATCACATCTCCAAAAGGATCTGCGTCCTTTTCAACTTCTCTAGCTAATCTCTCGTCTTTCTCCTTCGATTATATACTCGTTTTTATAGGGTCGTGATGCAACCCCCTACCTGGAACGAAATCGAGTCGGTCGAGATGCCATCGATGCAGCCGGTGCTCTGACTGATATGGGAAAATATCTATTCCAAGAGAGGAGGCTTCCTGTCTACGACATTGCTGTTGTAGTTACCAAGTAAGTAAAGAAAATCGTTTCCTACGGGGATTTTAGGAACATACTTATTAACATGTCCGGCATGTTTCCTACTATCGAAGAAAGCGAGGTCTCGTAAATGCAATCACAAACTGTCTTGATCTGTATTTTTACAGGTATACAGATATTACCTACACAAGTTCCAAAATATCGAAAATTCTTTCAAGGAAGAGGAGTGAATAAAAGAGGAGGGAAGGAACAGAAAAAAGATGTCCGATGGTCAGGACCCGAACCGAACGCAGAGGAACTGAAAGAACCGGTAAAATTGAAGAGGGATGGATTGAGACCGATCGGCAGACGTGCATGTCCGGGAATATCTTCTTTTGGTTTACCGACGCATCGTCACCGTGACGTCACATCGTGGGAGGTCCACGACCAGCAGGTTGTCTTTTGTTGTGACGAAAATAAAAAACAACAAAGTTGAGAGGCGTTTTTTCCTTCAAAATTTTGCCTTTGGATGGACACATTTCGAGTCGGAAAAAAACAACAAAATACTGATATCTCATTCATTTAATAACAGAACAATCTCATATAGAGTGGGTGCCAACATCTCCAGCACACTAAAAAAACGTTATTCCTTTGATTGACACGATCGTTAAGGCGATCATACACCTGCTGTCTTTTTCCACATTCAGAACAGCCTATAAGGCTGCACCTGTTAAAAATCAATTGGTGATTGACGGTAAGATGAATTAATCCAAGATGATACAACGTTGAACTAGCAGTCCATTCTCTTCATCAGAAATCATTGTCGAGTCTGCGATGACCTTTGACCCTCCCACAATGCGACATCACGGCGACGACAAGAGTTCGCCGACGCAATGTCGCTCGATGAAACGTCCGTTTTCCCGCTATAATTCTCTCGGCTACAGATTGGTACCTAACAGAAAGTCACAGAAAGTCACCAGCAACAGGTTATTTTTCGAAAGATAACTGCGAGTTCTTGAATTTGCGCAAAATAAACCAAATTTTATCAATTATTATCTCATTTCGTCAATTTTTTTACTTGAAACATTACCGACATGCAACACGGATGAAAGACACATTATTCGCGTCAGGTTTCGTCCAGAATGGCGTTTTATTTGCCATTTATGTGCAGACAGTTGCCAAAAATTGTGTTGCATCCTGTTTTGAAGAGTCAAGCGAATAACCTTCATACTGAGAAGAAGACGGGTTTCAGAATGTAGGCACATCTCATTGATATCCACTCAAAGCGCTCCAGAGGTCGCTTGAGGGGGTGAATTAAATTGTCAATATGCAGGAAGGAAAACTCATTCAGAGTTCAGAAAAACCTGCATAGAGTTGAGTTCATTCGCAGGAGTGAAATCAGATGTCGACGTATACCTATCTGTGTTTCAATGTTGAAAAAATTGCTAAATTTTGCAACTTAATCATCTATCAGCGGAACCGCAAATGTGCCAATTTTTGCATTTGCGGCAGCAATTGCACGTGCAAAGGGCAATTTAGCACGGGCATTAACTTTAACTGGATCAAACGTTATATTCGAAACAGGAACAATCAATATGTGAAACGGGCGAGCTAATGTCTAACAGGCTGCAAAACAAAACCACGTCACCACACATTGCGAGTAATGCATTCCATTGATCACAACTCATTCCGGCAAACATCTGAAGATGATGCATCCCACACGCTTACGCAACAATAAAAAAAGATGTACCTAATGTGTGCGCTGAAATGAAATGCTCGCAGTCCAAATCTTACAACTGAATTATTGGCAATAGGTTGGAGTTCAAGCTCATCAGTGGCTTATCAGTTCAAACCTGCAAAAACTGTGAACAACAGTGGGAAGACGGCCGTGTGACAATGAAGTTTTTTCTATCATGAGCACAGATAGGAAAAACTAACTACAGATAAAAAAAACTGTACTAAAAACACTATGGGAGCACAGATAGGAAAAACTGACCAAATTGCGGAATTCTTGCATTTTAAAACATTTTCCTAGTTGAAAAATCTGAAAAAATCGTTGTCACAAAAGTGTGTTAAGTGTCTTGTCATTGTACCTACATGTTTTCCTCTCCTAACCCCTTTCCTTCAACCTTTCCTTCAATTGTGATTCGTCATTGCCCACTCCTACCCTCTCACTATCATACAGATACGACATGTGCCGACGGAGGGAGGGCGGAAGATGCACTCGCGGAACAGCCGGTAAGGTGACAACCCTCTCACAGCCTCATGCATTCTTCTGCAGTGCGAGGAGGGTGTGATTGCGTTGCCCCTCAACATGCATTTGTCAATCTATCTCTCCGTCTCTCTCTCGCTCTCCCGCTTTCTCGTCGATCTTTCTCTCTCTCTCTCTCTCGCTGTCTCTAGTCTGCCGTCACCTCAACAATCTACCAGCGAGGGTTCGCTGGTAGATTATTGAGTTATCTCCGCCTGTCATCGTGCCGCTTGGCCCTCGCCTCGCTTTGTAAAAGCATCTGCTAGACCTATTTTGCCAAACCTTGACTTTTCTTAAAATTTTCCAACCTAACATCTATTTCAAGATCGCTTTTATTGGGTCACGGACTTCCCACTTCTCTAAAAAAATCCATTTATTAAAGTGAAAGCCTTTTTTTTATCTATTTATATAGGCCTGTATAACATTCGCATGCATCTTTCAGCTATTCCCAATCCTTTTTTGTATCATTTCCTCCCTCCATATTTTAATAGGAGCGAATCAGAGAATCCTCCCACACTTTGTTGGTAAAAAAATCACTGACATACGAAAACAAAAATTCGTTTCGCGGGGACAGGCGCTATTTTCAAAACTCTGATTATCATCGGGTCTCAAGCGGGTGTCGGCGTGGTAAGACGACTGTGGATGCGCAGATTAACACTACCAAAACAAAATCCATGGCCTTTCTGAGACCTTTCAAAATTACTGCTATGGCGGAGGTGGTTTACGAAATTAATAATCAACCGTTTGAATTCGTGAAGAGATTTGAATATCTACGTCTTATCTTCTGCATTATTCTGTCCTGAGAAAAGAAATATTCTGTCCTGAGACCTTGCTTTCATGAAAAGAAATATGGATTTATTCTCCCTCCCAAGAGCCAATTTAAAATCCTATAAATCGATCGTACTGCCCGTGTTTGAGTATGCGTGTTCCGTGTGGGGCCCACACATGTCACGGTGTTGTGCGACGAATGTTGCCATTGATTCTATAAATGACGTTCGAGTTTGTAATGCAGTCATATGTTCGAAGGATACTTTCAAGTGAATTATAGCAGTACCTACAGCAAACAAAAAATGTAAAAGGCAGCAAAAACACTTCGATGACAAAAAATTCATCGGTAAAAGCCCAAAGACCGATAAGTATCAGCAACATTTGCCAACTGCTTCAACAAGTGAAATGTAATGAAGCAAAGGTTGATCGCTGTCAACCTTAGCTTACGACTGAGCTTACACTCAGCTATGACTTATTTTCAACTCAGATTCGTAGGGGAAACGTGCAGGCAAAATAAGCTTATCTTCAACTCAGCTTGACCTCAGCATAGCTTAAACTCAGCTACGACTTAAAATTTCTCGTTGGGGCAATGCAAATGTCAAGATAAGTATAAGACAAGTTTAGGTAAGAATAAGTGGATTTGGTAAATACGGCTGTTTCCATGTTTTTTTCACGTCCATTCCATTCACAACGCGACTTCATGATTATTGCCAATGTCAAAAGATTCTTTTAACAAGATGGTGTTTCATTCTGCGGCAGAGAGAGTTTCTTTTCCAAACCCGCAGGTTTTCAAATTCCAGCAGTTTCAACATGACTTTTTCAGACCAAAATTTTTAATCATTTTATCAATTTTAATAGGTATTGGACAACTTGTTTTGGGAGCCTAATGTCCCTCGAAGGCAAATCTTGCATTTCTTCAACACATCCGACGGATTTCTTAGAATGTCAGTCTTTGTGCGAGCTTTATCGTAGAAGCTAAGGCCTATGACCTCAAAGGAACTTCAAGTCCTGATATTTAATCAGAGTGGTTCGAATTGTCAACTTTAAAACCCTCCCCACTTCAACCAAAATATTCGCTGTACTCCTCTTCCAAAATACGAGCCTCTTTCGACGAGGCATGATTGCAAGAAATTGTCCCCATTTTGGGGATACCAACCGAAGAACAATGAGCCAGCACGTATTTTCAAAATCAACCCTATTTTACGTTATTACCACAAAACTTTACGGCTTCTTGCCAAAACTTACTGAATCGGGCTGGTCGGAGGGGTGAATTCGACCAAATTAATTTTGTGCGAAAATTGGCAATTTAATTGCATTCATGATGCGCAACTACCAAAATGGTCGCACGGCGCCATTCATGCAAGAGCACATCCAGCTCATCCCCACCCCCGAGCGTTGGGGCACATTGGGGGATGGAAACTAAAAACCAGACCGTGAACGTGGAAACAATAATAATTGCAGCGCAGGCATGACACTCGCGCTGTGGAAGAACTGCGCCTGCAGTTTCTATAGGTTATGCAACACACATCAAATCATTTAGTGCGGATAGAGAGATTGGGAAATTGGCAGGGGCAAAAAAACAGATTTTTTCCGAACCATTGACGATGGCGTCAGTCAAAGTGCGGGTTTGTGACGAAATGCACTGAAGAAAAAGTAACCGAATTTCAATGATTGCAAAATTTGCAATGGGATGGAATGTTTGCAAAGTTTCGACTGTTAACTGCAGAAGTAAACCATGATGCGTGCTCATGCTGCAGTGAACTGTGAACTTTGAAATTGAAAACCATGTAATGGCATGGTGCGTTGCCCATTAACCACAGAATTGAACCATAGTTTTGGTCCCAGATTAAGGCAGAAACGTTTCCACGGTGAACCATATGGAGTTTAACCACAGGAATTGAATCACATACATTTCCATTGTCACCATATTCGCATACGGTCTTTTCAAAAGTCCTCGAATTTTTAGCGACATTTTAAAGCACTGGTTAACACACGGGGACATCTAATTTCAACAGGGCTTGGTGCAACTTCACTCCTCACACGAGTGTCATGATGTTATTATTATTTATTATTATATTATCATCGCACAAAAACAGTGGGCAAATGCATTGGCACTGTAACAACACACGAACATAAAGATTACGCAAGCATAGTCAAAAGAGAGAAAAAAAAAATATGCAAGTCGATCAATAAAATGGCAATGCTACAAAACACGCTGAACAGAACGCCTCTAAGTCGTGGCGCGAGACATGCGAGCAAGTGAGGTAGATATCAATGCAGAATCGGCAGAGAGGCTATTCCAGTCAGTAATTGATCGAGGAAAAAAGGAGTAATAGAGAATATTTTTCTTGCAAAAGGGAAGAACAAAGCCAAGTCCATTGTCAGTGCGCCTTTGGATGGACTTCAGGCGGTACGGCAAGGGGAGGGGAAAGTCGACATCACCAATGATGATGTCGCGGAACAAATTCAAACGGTGAGTTCGGCGCGGGTTTCCAAGGTGGGAAGATCAAGTTCTTTTAGGATAGCTGTAACACTGAACTCTCTCCCGTATTTCTGAGATATTGCCCTGGCGGCTCTTCTGTGAACAGCTTCAAGTGAATCAATTTCGCAACGTTTGTACGGATCCCATGCCGCACACGCATATTCAAGAATTGGCAATATTAGGGAGACATAGGCATGCTTTTTTTGCTTGGCAGATGCAAGTTTAAGATTTCGCATGATATATCCTAATTTGGATGTACATTTGGAAATGATAGTCGAAATGTGAGGGCTCCATGAAAGATCGTGGCTCAAGGTTACCCCCAAGTATTTGAAGGTGGGAACTGTTTCCATGGCTTTGCCTGCAATCAATGATGTATATATCTTAACTGGATAGCCAGCCCAGCTGCAGCAGACATGTCTCTTCCCCTCTTTGCTGGAGCAGCCATGCGGCAGGCAGAAAGCGCGATTTTTATTGCTGTGTCGCGCTGCCTGCCATGCAAACTCCATGCTCCTCGTCAAAATCGCATTTTTATTTTCATTTAAACTGACCTGAGAGCTGCTCGTTTGGCTCTTTTGCCACTTCTCGAAATCTGGGTCACATCTTGGGTGCCCGCAACATCATCCCCTGTTGCTGTTTCATTTCCATTTTCACGCAATTACTATTGGATCCCAGCAAGCGATGGCATTGCAGCGAACATTTGCACAGTTCGGAAGTTCGGGTTCATCATTTCCAAGGATCCAAAAGAGCTCTTTTGTTCTGAATTTCACCATTCCAATTCGCCAGAGCTATTGGCGCCAAATGTGACCCACTCCATCTGATCAAATTGGCACAAATTGCACTGGCAAACTTGAAAGTTGTCGAGTCGGTCAAAAACACATTATGCGTTGGGGACAACGAAATTCGGTGGGACAATCGAAGACAAGTCAAAGTTTCTGGGCCAGAACGGCGACAATCCACGAACTGCAAATAATTCTGAGGGACAATCCACTTCACGGAACAGGAGCAATCAATTTCGCATTGTTCAGGGTACTCGAATCACACCTTAGTCATAATTTTGATTTTAAGATGCACCTATTTTTGGATTTTAGATTTTTTGTTTCCAATTATTAACCTGCGAACCTGTTCAAATGAATGGGGCAATCAATAGCTTGTTTTCCAGGGTACTCGAATCGGCACAAAAGACCTTACGTTCGCTCGGATCATCACACTGCGCACGTTAAAGAATACCTTGCTCCTGGTCCATGACAGAGGCTTGGCAGGTTACAAATCCACATATCACGAGACACACTTCTCCGTTCTGTGCATGACTCTCGTTGGGAAATCCTGACGGTTTGGCATACCCACAGCCCTGGGCATAGGTACCTATGCCGTAAAACGGATCCGAGTCGTCTCCGTTTCTTTGAATAATACAGAGCGGAGTTGGGCTACGGTTTTGGGGCATTGTTCTCCTTGCGATCAGAAGGTGTGCAACAAAGTTCCTCCAAGCCAGCGGCTGCCAGCTCATAACCACAAATGATGAAGATGAAGGTGTGATCAAAAAGCTAAAAACACATCCCAAAAGCAATGAATGACGTATGATGAGGTTTCGAACGATTCGAACACCCTGTACAATGCGAAATTGATGCTCCAGTTGCGTATGAAGTGGATCGTCCCCTCTGGTAGAATTGTCCGAAGCAGATTCTCCTCGTCCTGCCACAGATTAAGTTTCGTCTGAATTTGATTGTCCATCCGAAGGCATTGCCCCCGTTCAACCTCTCGAGCCTCCCAACGATGACAAAAATAGCGTGCCTTCCAAGAAAGAGAGAATGTTTTGGGGAAACAAATTTTCTCCAATGCAATTGTTTGTTTCTGTCTGTGACTCAGTAAGTCAGTAATTGAGTTGAACCGTGAGGATTCCATAACTCGTCTCAGTTGATGAAACTCTTTTCAGAACGTACTGCCAACACGGGCTCATGTTTTCGTCAAATCGCACAAATTATTGACATGTCCTGAAGAAAAAGTCATGTCCGAAGCAAATTCAGTAAACTCGCATTGTTTCAGAATGGTTAAACCGAAGCCAAGGCACAGGAGTCAACAGCAGTTGCTGTAAATAAACACAAAATCCAACGGGTCTGCCGTTTTTATGTGCATTATTTTGAATTGTCACTACATTTTTGCCAGAATTCCGATTATGAGCGTGATTTAAATGCGGTTTTTCACGAAGCCCACGTTTTACCCGTCAACTCAATTCAATTGTTTGAAAAGTGACAAAAAATTTTTGCCAGTACAAGAGAAAAGACGGACAAAACCCCCTGGATTCTGCTTATTTGAATGCGCTTAGATGGCTGGCAGTCGGTCTTTTGCCTACCGCATGGACGTCCATGCGAAGGGAGATGGGCCATGAAGCAGACCCGAGCAGACGCGGCTCGCAGCAGGTAGAAGATACAAAGCTGTCTATCCAGATAATATAAATACAGATCAGTGCCTGCAATTGAGTATGAAGTGCCTGATTCATGGCTACGAGCCCCAAACAGAACCACTTTGGATTTATCCGCGTTAATGCTCATGCTCCATGTCTCGCACTACGAGGAAATGGTCAAGAGATCGGATTGCAATGCAACAGAGTCAATTAAGGAAGCGACGGGCCTATAGATGACGATATCATCGGCAAACAACCGAGCAGATGAAATGGTGTTACTTGTAATGTCATTGATGTATATTAGGAAGAGAAGGGGACCTAACACACTTCCCTGGGGAACTTCTGAGCGAACAGCAGCACAGCCAGACACTATTCCCCTTACAGAAACTTGCTGTGACCTACCCTTAAGAAAAGATGAAATGATATCAAGCATATTTTGAGGAAACCTTAGGGCACTAAGTTTTTGAAGAAGTTTTGCATGAGGCACCATGTCAAAGGCCTTGGCCAAGTCAAGAAAAACTGCGTGAACAGGAACGCCCCCGTCTAATGATCTTGCGACCTCATCAATAAAAAGAACAAGCTGAGCCTCGCAAGATCTTTTGGACACAAACCCAAACTGATTCGGATGAAGAAAATCGATACTCCTAAGATAATCCAAAATATGCGTGCAAAGAATTTTTTCAAAAAGTTTGGAACAGGCACATGTCAGAGATATTGGTCGATAACCTTCAGGTTTGTTGATAGAACCTCCCTTTTTTGGTATTGGCGTAATGATGGCAGTCTTCCAATCATCTGGTATAACACCTTGAACAAGAATCAGCTCAAACAGGGAAGTAAGAGCCACTGACAGAGAAGGTGCTAACTCTCTCAGCAGTCGAGGAGATAACATATCTGGACCTGGTGGCTTTCTCATCTTGAGCCCCATTAACATCTTTAATATACCTCTCTTATTAATGACAATATCACGGAAGGGCACATTTTGCAAAGGAACAGGCAAATACGCATGATGGAAAGGTAAAGGGACGTCATTCTGAAAAACACGCGAAATCGAATCAAAAGTCGGCTACATTATGCGCAATTTAAAAATCGCTTCAGATGCACAAAAACGATATGCGTATACCTCCCTCGTTTTGCCTATCTTAGAGTATGCCTGTGCAGCATGGGATCCCTCTAAAAGGTGCGACATTGACGCGCTTGAAGCTGTTCAAAGAAGAGCTGTCAGATCTATTACCCAAAAGTATGACCGGCAATATAGTGTAACCGCAATCCTAAAAGATTTAGATCTCTCCACCCTGCAGAGCCGCCGCCGAACGCATCGCCTAAATCTGCTCAGTGATATAATCACAGGTGCTGTGGATTTTTCTCTACCTGACACTTACAAGTTTAAATCAAAACAAAGGCGGACAGATAACGGCCTGAGCTTTGTCCTACCATTTTGCAAAAAATGTTTTTTTCAATTCCTTCTTTCCCCGAACATTAACCGAATGGAATAGCCTCCCCGCAAATAGCCAATTGATATCTCGCGCAATTGCTCGCATGCCTCGCACCACGACAGAGATGCCCGTCCCCCAGATTGATGACGTGAATTTTATTCCCCATGACTCTTGAAGACCTTCATTGTCTTGTTTGTGTTTTATCATTTGACTATGCTTGCTTGCGTAATTTTTGTTGTTGTTGTATTTGTTACAGTGCCTAATCATTTTTACACTGTTTTTGACAATAATAATAATAAATAATAATAACACTGGCAAAATAATCATTGAGTAAAGTTGCCTTGGAAAGGGAATCATGTACTGTGCTTCCGTCAGCAGCAACAAGAGGGGGTAAAGTATCTTCTGTTCTCAGGGATTTCAAGTACTTCCAAAAGGCTCGACAATGGTCACTTTCAACCGATCTTGATATAAATCTGTAAAAAAAAGCAGGGAATTTAATTTGGCACATTCGTGTTTCACTTTATCCAATTTGATTTTGTCCTGGGGAAGCCCGCTTCTCCTAAAGGTTGCATTGGACTTTCTTTAGCGACGGAATAATGCAGAAAGCTTTTTATTAACCCAAGGAAACTTATTTTGAATGCTGATCTTATTCTTTTTTTCTATGCATGGGAATCCGGCCGAGACAGTCCAGTAATGTTCCCTTCATTGTATTCCACACATCATTAACTGTCCTGTTCTTGATACATCTTTCTGAAAAAAGGGGATTTGTTAGAAGGGAAGAATTCAGTGCTGCCCAGTTAACCTTGGAGTAGTCAGGACAGGACATAAATTTAATGGGAGGTTCAGAACAGAAATTGCCTTTGAAGCACGTATCTGGCTTAAATGTTAACAGCACCGACTCGTGGTCTGACAACCCAGGGACAACTTGAACTTCGGGTAACGGGTAATCGAAATTTACTAAAGCCAAATCCAAAAAATTTGCCCATGAATTTGTGACGCGAGTGGGGTCCATGACTATCTGTCTAAGGGAGAAAGAGCCAAGAAATTCTCTCAAGAATTGTTTTGGATGTTTTGCGATGTTTTATGTTTTTTTGGATGTTTTATGAAATTTTCTATGGATGTTTTGCGGCGCATGCTGCCATTGATGGCGCCTGAGTTAATTACGAGCTCCCATGACTTTTGATGACTTTTGATGAGGACTTTTGATGAGGAGTGCATAGAAGTAAACCGTGGTACATTCCCATCAGTAAACCACAGTGAACCGCAGCAGAAACGAATCGTGGCACGTGTGAGCGAGTTCAGCCGTCACGGAGAATGATGAAAACCTCCAATAATTTAGATGGTCTTCCTTCATGCCTCTGCGCTGATGCTATAATTCACGGGGATGCTGTTTGGCATTCGAAAGGATAAACAAGAGACCTGCGTTGCGATGATCCGCTTTAGAGGAGAAATAATAACTTGGAGGAGATGTTTGGGGCCAGATAAGGGAAAATGGAGGAGAATGAAGAATGATAATAACAATGGGACGGTGGACGGAAAGAGCTTATATCTTATTTATCTTTTATATCTTATTTATACGACCTGGGAAAGAGGATGTCGATGGACTGCAATTGGGAAAGGAAACAGAGCTAGCTCGTACGGTCCGATGGAGGTGGTGCAGAGCAAGTAAAAACCAAATAAAGACGGACAAGTCTGTTTTGAAGGTAAAAAGGAGTGCAGAGATGGATGAGGAAGAAGAGCAGAAGAGACCTATGGATGAGGAGGACAGAAGTTTCCCCAATGCTAACGGCAGGTTGCAAGGAATGCAAGGAATGAAAAAAGTGAGAAAATTGAAGAGAACTTTGTGCTTTTGGTACCAATGCGAAGGTTGCTCGGCAAAATGACAACAGCAAAAAGGATTCAACAGCTCACTTCAGAACTGATCAATTTCTCTTCTTCTCTTTCATTCTCCCTTTTTCTTATTTGCTGTATTCGTATGCCGTTGTTCATTCTTATAGACTTGACATGTGCCGACGGCTAGTTGCCAACGGTGTCTGCCAGCGTGGCACTGCAGGTTAGTGCTGCCCTCTACTCCGTTGATTGGTTGGTACCAGCCATCGTATTGATTGGCCAGGACACGTTGGAGACCAATTTTGCACCTAGTTTGAAAGCCAAGTCAGCACAACACTCGTTTGGTATCAGATTAACGGCGGATAATAGACTGTTCGTAATTGATGTTAGTTGTGTTGGTCAATGGGACAGATATCCACAGACCGCGAGGGACACACTCCATTCCATGCCCGATTAGTTCACTTGGTATTGCCCATTTGGCAAAAAAGGATGTGCGCGTTACGGACGCATGGACGTAGGGATAGATGTTCAATGCCTGACAAACACTTTCCCCATGAAGTTGAAACCAGCACCTGTCCCCAACTCTTCACTGAAAATTTTGAAAATTTAATGCTGTTTGATTTATTTCGATTTACGTGTGAAGTATGCGTGCGAGCATTCGCATTGCATTTTAACGGTTCGGTGAGCACAACGGTGTAGGTATTATTGCTTTTTGCTCATATTCATGAATACACATCTCGACGACAAAAAGTAAATTCCTATACGCTTTATCTTATTTTTTAATGTTGTACTTTCAGTAATGGTGACTTCTTCACTGTCCAACTCCATCTTTTCATGCATGCACGGCATCTTGGTTCATTCCTTCACCTTCCCTGACACCTTCCTTTGTTTTTAAAAATTGCACTCCTCTCTTCATATCTGTAAAAATGGATATTTGCTGGTGTGCGAGTGCACTTTTTCTGGCGGTGGCGTGGTGGTAGGATGGTGGTAGGATGGTGGTGGCACGGTGGTGGAAGAACGATAGTTGAAAATAGAATATTTTAGACTATCTTTCCGTTCGTTTTTCGATCTAAATAACGGGCAATTAGAGTACGATTTAATTGAGTGGATTTGGTATACGTAAATGTATTTGATATCGGCATCAGTACTGTGGACATTTTTCGTCGTTCAGTTAAAAATTCTGCATGCGAATCTACTCCTTTTATTGCGCATTCATTGTGTGCTACATACGCAGATCCAACACATGATGATCAAGTTTTCTTTCAAATCAGTTATCTCCCAACCTTCCGAATTTAATGAGTCCTATTTCTTGACCAGTCCTCGATAAAAGCATTTTATTTCAATGTGTTAACCAGTTTCTGGGAACTGCCCGCAACTTTTTAACTTTTGGCCAGCAAATTGGGAAGACGACAGATTAGGTACAGTTTTTACTAATCCTCTGCTGATGCCTCTCCAGGAAAAGATGTGATTTTTATCAATGAATTTTACAACTGATGGATTGCAAAACCAGATTGCACAAAAGCATTGATCACCAAGCAAGAGAATATTTAGACTACGAGTAAAAAAAAATACAAATACGAAGATGTACCTATGTATGATGCTCCACGAAGAGGACAAAAATTTAGGTTTAAAAAACTATTTTGAGATAATGGTGTCAATGGTATATGGAGACTGTCGAGACTGCATTCCTTTTGCAATTGGCTTCAAAAAAACAATAAAATCGACCAGGAAAATACTTGTTCCAGTCCCTAAAGTCCGTAAAAGGATATTTTTATTTTGGGTATAGAACAGGACGTGAAAACTTCAGCAATTTCTTTCTTCTTTGACTGCCTGCCGTTGACATTTCTATTTTTTGCAACAGGATTTGCCTATGTGGGCGGAGCTTGTGTAGTCAACAAGAGGCTTGAAAAGGTCAACAGTGTTGCAATTGTTGAGGATACTGGCGGCTTTTCTGGAATCATTGTTGCTGCACACGAAGTCGGACATCTGTACGTCTTTCATTTCTTTGCTTCTTTTCTTCTTTTCTTTTCTTTTTCTTCTGGAATCTTTGTTGCTGCACATGAAGTCGGACATCTGTACGTCTTTCATTTCTTTGCTTCTTTTTCTTTTTTTCTTTTCTTTTTCTTCTGGGATCATTGTTGCTGCACACGAAGTCGGACATCTGTACGTCTTTCATTTCTTTGCTTCTTTTTCGTTTTTTCTTTTCTTTTTCTTCTGGAATCATTGTTTCTGCACACGAAGTCGGACATCTGTACGTCTTTCATTTCTTTGCTTCTTTTTCTTTTTTTCTTTTCTTTTTCTTCTGGAATCATTGTTGCTGCACACGAAGTCGGACATCTGTACGTCTTTCATTTCTTTGCTTCTTTTTCTTTTTTTCTTCTCTTTTTCTTCTGGAATCATTGTTGCTGCACACGAAGTCGGACATCTGTACGACCAAGGTAGGTAAACGAAGTTTACAGGTACTCTCAGTTCACGCTTCTCGAGCGCCGCCGAATTCGATTCGAAAAATGACGTCATTGTAGTCATCGCGTACCTCCGTCGCTGCGCTGGTCCAGTTCAGAGATGATTTTGCCAACGCGGTCTTTGCTCTTCCTCAAAAAGTTTTTGTTCGATATCAAACTGCTTGGGCTCATCTGAAAGAGGAGAATTCCTGCTATTTTTGTGCCAAAGTACAAATCTGAAGACTACAATTCGTCAACGCAATCACTTGAGAAGTCTGCATGGAAACACAAAATCTGGCATTTTCATCTTTTTCACAATTTCCCGTGTTACGAAATTGTGATCGGAAGGACGCCAACCCAAGGCCATCCAAATATTGCATCATTCTGAACATTCCCAGTTGCTCTGATTTCAAAATTGCCCACACTCCTTTGTGAAGATCATCCTCCCTCACAGAGACCCCGCTCTGCGCTTCACGGAAAATTCGAATTGATAAAAAAATTGCCGTTTCCATCTGGCTCCTCTATCTCCCTCGGTCCGGCATGCAAACTCACAAACTTCAGTGGTTCATCATGGATAAAAAAGACTAGTGGGGCTTCGCCCCACTGCGGCCTTCGGCCGCAATCGTGTTTCGGCGCTGCGTGCAAAGTTGAGGCATCATCCAGCCGCTGGAAGGTGCGCGTTGTATCCTGTCTTGGTCGAGTTCCTTGTTCATATGTTTCGCGAATGAACAACACGAACAGGAAAAATTACCACGGTACGTTTTTGAAACCTCACTTTATGGAACAGGCTACTCATATAATGGCGGTGCAGTTCTTTTCAATAGCAAATGCGGATGCCCGCCCTCTTCTCGGGAAACTATTCACCATTTTGCATCGGATTGATCTTCCAAATTTCCCTGGGGTTCTGTACTGAGTACCTACGTCGTTTGAGACGTTGAAAAAGAAAGTCGTTATCTGAACATTCGTGGAATTCAGTACGGCGACACGCCGGTCCTCCATCGCGAAATGCTGGATCCGTCATTATTCCTTGGGATAAAATTTTAAGGAGCGTTTTCCGCTCAACTTGTAGCGCTCAACACCTTGAAACCTCGTTGGGTTCCGCTCCCACACTACTCATCTTGTGGCTGCTCCCGCGATTTTACAAACCCTGCCGCGACTTTAGATGGCAGAGAGCGTTTTGTGCAAGAATGCTCGATTGGGGCCCTGCACTCGCAAGAAAAAAAATTTTGATTTTGTCTTACCTAAAGCTATCTGAACCTGACCTAACCCTGTCCCCTCTCGGAAAAATCAATGCTCGCTTGGGGCCCCGGTCTGCCATCTAAAGTCGCGGCAGGATTTGTAAATTGGCCGCCCGGAACCTTCACACTTCACAAAGAAAAGCTCCTCCCACAAAACCTGAAACGGCGTTCGTGTCCTTGAAACTTCATGCACATCAGCTGAGTTTTGCGGCGTGTTTGTCAAGATTTCGAGCGTTGGTCAACTTGAGCTCTGCCGCAGTCCGACCTGCGGATCATCTGCGAGCCTTGTGGGCGGCTGTTTGCAATTTATTGGGCCAAAGACTTGCCTTTCACCGCATCTCGGATTCGGCCCCGCGGCACCCGATGCATCTCAAAAAATGTTTCATTTTTCGCATATTTTCTAAACTGGGATGCGGTGGAAAAGGTTTGGCTAAGTTCGGTTACGGGTCAGTTGGGTTAGGTCAGGTTTGGTTTGTTGACATGCGTTGGGTTGTGTTTGGTTCGGTTGTTTTTTTTACCCTGACCCAGTGCTTAAATTGTAAAATAAAAACGGCCGGCTCCCAACATTTGAAAAGGGCAAGAGAAATTTGAAAAGGGCTTTTGGGCCCTTCGGTTGTCGGACATTTTATGTCGTATTTCAAATTGATATGGGGTCTCCCCCGAAAAATTAAAGAATACATTCCTTCATTCTATTCTTCCCTTCCTCTTCTGGTTTCTTACAGTATTCAAATTCCCGAAAGGTGGCGAAATGCACATTGGAGCAAGGGCTGCCACCTCTCAAAAGAAAAAGGGCAGCCGGCTCTGGGAGCCTGAGGGAGCCCGCTCAATTTAAGCCCTGCCCTGACCCAACCTTCCCTTGCTTCACAAAACCTAACATGTGAAAACCAACCAACCAAACCTGACCAAAACCTAAACCTTACCCAGCCAAACCTTTTTCACTCCATAAATCTGAGAAAAATCCGCAAAAATCTGAGAAAAATGAGAAAATCTCAATTTTTGAGATGCGGTGGGGCCGCCATGCTTTTTTTTAATTCACGGCTCGGTGCGGCCGATTCTGAGATGAGGTGGAAAGATGCGGTGGAAGACAGGTCTTTGGAACTGCCATCGTTTATCATTCCACATTCCGATGCAACAACCAAGGCATGCAACAACTCTCCTGGCTTGCTGGATGGTTGCTGAGTGGTAAAAACATGCAAAAGGCGGCGATGGACCACGCTGTCCCGGGCGTGTTTTTACAAACTCTGCCGCGACAACAGATCGCGGATAGCGTTTTGTGCAAGAATGCTCGATTGGGGCCCTTCACTCGCAAGAAAAAATGCTTTTCTTTTCTTACCTAAAGCCATCTGAACCTGACCTAACCCTGTCCCCTCTCGGAAAAAAAAACAATGCTCGCTTGGGGCCTCGGCCTGCCATCCAAGGTCGCGGTGGGGTTTGTAAACTGGCGTCCCGAGTCCGACTCTTTGGTTCCCCTTTCTCTGCAATCCAAAAAAGCAAAAACACAACCGCAAAGCCCGCAAGATGTGCCGGAAGATTTCGCAAGGGCCAGGTTGTCATGCGCCATGCGGACCAGATTGAATTCATTCTTTCAACTTTCGGTTCAAGGACATCCAAGGTTGACAAAATGCAGAGAAAAGAAATGATGCAATCAATGTGTGTCGAGGAAGACCGCGAATGGAGTGAATGGACACTCAATTGGCGGGGAAGGGGGGAGCCGTTGTGCTGTGCCGCACAGGAAGAAACGATTCGATTTCTTGACGACTGAATGCACGCCATGCCTTGATCCAACAATTATTGGTTGTTTGGCAAAACGACATGGAAAGCGGCGACGACGCACACAAACAATTTCGTCAAATCGGTGGCATTGTTGGAAGGATGGGGACGGGGATGGAAACCAAAAGCACGCAAAACGACGCGTGTGGCGCAGATGAAGAACCACTGCCGGAGAAAAGAAAATTAAGGATTTTAAAAGATAGGGAGATAGGGAGACAACAGTGTTGTTTTTTGTCTCGAAAAGACGCAGAATGAATCTGCTGCTCACGTGTTTCTTTTGTTGCTTCAAGGGCATTCAAGGACGTGGTGATGTCATTGGAATCGCTGGGCTTGGCTTTTCTCTTTCTCTCCCAAATCCAAAAATCAAATCGGCCGCAACTCCCGCCAGTCATCGCTGTTCAGAGTCGATCAGTCGCACTTTTTCTTTTCCAGCAATGCCAGCACAGATGCCAGTGCAATGTGATGCGGTGTGCAAAAACAGGACGCAAAAAGGTGGTGCGATAAGTTTTCGTCGTTTTCCATAAGGGATTTGCATTACCATTTACCAAACTGCGATTGGAACAGAACCCACGAGTTGCGCAGTGTTTGGAACACGAGTTTCAAACATTTCACGGGGATGGAATCCGAACCCAACCGGAATCTGTGAGGGCATGTTCTGATGTTCTTGCCTCGCAGTTCAGTGAGTTTCCGGCCGAAGTCATCGGAGTTTATCAATCTCTCTTATCAATGTCCGAACCTCGTGGCGCAGTGGTTAGCGCATTGGACTCCCACCCAGGTGGACCGAGTTCGATTCCCCGTCGGGGCACGAAATTTACTGTGGCACAAATGGTGCATCCTCCCTGGGCGAGGCACAGTAAATGAGGTCGGAAAGAGAGACTTAGTGGCCAGTCTCTTAGTCCTTCGGATGGGACTTTAAGAAGGAGGTCCCGTGTACAGTATCACACTGCGCACGTTAAAGAACACCTAGCTCCAAGTCCAAGACAGTGGCTTGGCAGGTTACACAACAGAGAAGCCACATCTCACAAGTCGCACATCACTGCTCTGCAGAGCATGACTCTCTCCGGGAAACCTGCGGGTTGGCGTGTATACGCCGGAAAACTGGTCCGAGTCGTTTCAGTTGAATGCAGAGCAGAATTGGGCTACGATTATGGGGCATAGTTCTCCTTGCGAGCCCAAGGTGTGTGCAACAAGGTAAAAGGTCGGACCACCAGCCGAATGGCTATCAGTCCATATGACTCCACGATGATGATGATGATGATGAATGACCTCAATCCCAACAAGTCACCCGGTCCAGATGCTATCTCCGCAAAGTTTCTCAGGACTGCACCTAATGAATTTGCTTCCTTTTTAGAGCTCCTGTACACACGTTGCATTTCTCAGGGCGCCATCCCCATTGATTGGAAAATTGCGAACGTAACGCCAATATTCAAGTCCGGCTCCAGATCTGACCCATCCAACTATCGGCCAATCTCCTTGACCAGTGTTTGCTCCAAATTGTTTGAACATATATTGTGCTCTACCCTGGCTTCCTTTCTAGAAGTGAATGATTATCTCATTAAAGATCAATTTGGCTTCCGCAAGGGAAGATCCTGTGAAAGCAGTTAGCGAGAGTGTTCCAAGAGATTTCCAGAGCCGCTGACTCGAGCCTCGATGTCGATCTGATATTTCTTGATTTCTCGAAAGCCTTTGATAGGGTACCCCACCAGCGACTCCTCTCGAAATTGGCAGCACTCGGGGTAGGTGGCAGATTTCTAGACGTCTTGCGGTCTTTCTTGACCTCTCGGCAGCAATCAGTTGTACTAGAGGGTGTGTCTTTCCGACGTTATTCCCGTAACGTCTGGCGTTCCTCAAGGAAGTGTACTTGGTCCAATTTTATTTCTTGTCTAATCAACGACCTTGCTTCAAACTTTCCTGTAATGTGCGTTTATTTGCCGATGATTGTCTAATTTACAAAATCGTCCGTGAGGCTGGAGACAGAGAACTATTGCAGTCGGATCTTAGGCAAATCGAATCTTGGTGTAAAAACAAACCAATGCAGCTAAATTTGACAAGTGGCCCTCCTTCCAGTCACATCAAAGTTGTCTCATGTTCAGTTCCGTACACTCT
>JASGXE010009929.1:0-42754 GCA_030068105.1 Sinentomon sp. SZTP_YWyxl
TGATAAAACGCTGATGAACAGTTCGCATTTGTGCTGGTTTGCGCAGGTGAGATGCCTGCAGAAAATGCATGAGGTCAACGTCAATTTTCAACCCAAACCTGCACCTCTGACGTCAACCGACACGGCATTTTTCACCTCCTGCCGACTGTATTTGGCGGGCCAACTTTCCATATGCCCCACAGTTCTCGAGAAAAAGCATTAACCAGCTGTTGATAAGGCCTTTGTGTATGACTAATCACGAGCGTTGCCAACCACAGCTAAAAATCATTCATTCAATGCACGCAAATATTGTCCGCATATCCAAACCTGTGCTATGCTGATACACATGTAGGTACTCTACTGAATATATCAAAAAGTTTCGGTAGTTATTTTGAAGGCCGTTGAATATTTGGAACGTTTTTGCTTTTGAAGAGGGGTTAGAGGACGTGTCGACGATCTTGGCAAGGTTAGTGTTAACACTTTTGCAGTACACTTGCTTCCTGTGGCTATGCATAGCTTACATAATGTCCAACAATAATTGATAGTTCAAGATGGAATGGCTAGCTAACATTATCCAACACTGATGTCTCAACCGGAGTGAATACATTGCATCGATATTCATCGACTGTGATTTGTCCTGAGAAATGCGTAGTTCATTCACAAAAATGTCACCACGCAGTGACAAATGTGGTGTCCACTGAATTTTGGGCGTTTTCGCTGCAGTGTTGTAATTAGTGATAATCAGTTGCACAATGACACCGAAATATGGAATCTCAAATGCTGACCAGGCTGTCATAGTTAACCTCACAAGTGGTAACTTTTGTGGCAATTTTCTGCCACGTTTTTGCGCAGTGGGCTTCGGATCATTGGTCATATGGCAAAAACTGCATGCTAAATGTAAGAACAAAGGTCCAATAGCGAATCTTTGACTTCAGATTAGCTGCGGCTACTATAATCCAAGTCCTAAATACTCTCTCTAAGTCCAATGGCTTCTATTTGGAACGAACATTTCGTTAAAGACCATTTTTTTATTTTGACAATACTGCCACAAGGAATCTGGTAGCAGACAAGAACACATTAAAAACTTCGACAAATTTCATAGTCATATAAAATTGAAAATGGAAAAGAGCTAAAAGACAAAGTAAAGAGCTAAAAGACAAGAAAGAAATCAGCGAACTAAAAATCAGCGACATAAAATACAGCACCAAAGAATGCAACTCTTTAAGATTGATGCGACGCCAGGAGAATGCGTGATCGGGAGATGAATGCTGAGGTGGCAATGAGAGCATTCCAGTCCCTTATTTCCTTCGGGAAAAACGAGTTAAAATTACGTTTGTTTTAAAAATTGGGGTGGAAATAGCAAGTCCGTTGTCTGTCCTGCGTTGATTCGGTTTCATTAAATTACAATTCGGCAATTCAAAATTTAAGTAATGCGTTGCAATGTCTTTAAATAAACTTAATCTGTGCGATCTCCTTCTGCTTGCTGCCGACTTGAGGTTGAGATCACATAGAAGTCTACTCACACTAACATCGCGGGTAATGAGACCTTTTATCACACAAGCTGCTCTCCTTTGGATCATTTGAATTTTAGAGACCATATCCTGACTTGAGGGATCCCAAACTTCTGGCGGATATAACAAATGGACATCTGTATTGTGGTATGGAGGCACAACAATTTTTATGTGACCGCGTTTGTAACATGAACAACCACATATTCCCAAAAATGCATGAATGTACATAAATTAATCCCCCATTAATGAGGACATTAATCCCCAATCAATGTCCACATTAATGAGGTAATGATTAGTTGGTGCTGTTCTCTTCTGCAACAACTGAAAAGAGTACAGCACCAGCTATTCATTACCTCATCATGCCTTCCGCGAGATTCAGAAACATTCGCCCCCATTAATGGGTACATTGATGCTTCTGTGACTCCGCTTGACTCTGTGTTTAGTAAATGGCTCCCGTAAACCGGTTTCTCGGAATGTCCTGGTTCCCCTGAGTAGAAATGATAGAGGAAAGAATTTTGCGAAGACCCCCCATTTCCAAGATATAGAGCCTCAAAGCTCCCAAAATGAACTTTTTGGGGAAGCTCTTGGGCTGTTGCGTTTTCCCATACAGTTCCCACCTTTTGAGAATGGGTTCTTCTTGAGAAATACTAAAGAAAAGATTCAGTGGTAAAATGTGGTCCGGTGCCCCAATTTGCTGATATGAACTCCCAAAAAATCACACTATGAAATGTACGGAAATTTTAGTTGGGCTGTTTTTCAATTTGAGCTGATTTCAGTGATTTTGTTTGCTATGCGACTGAAATGTGTTAGCCAAGCAAGAACATGAACTGCCACATTCGGCCACTTGCTGTTTGGCTAATAAAATGGGGAGACAACGGCATTTCTGCAACTTAAAAAGAGAGCTCCCTAAATTAGCTGATTTCGTGGATTTTACTAGCACTTGTTTGGGTGGATAAAAAACGTTTACCTTTGTTTTTATTGGCCAGCTAGCATTTTCCGCGAGGAGGGGTTCATGTTCTTGCTAGGCAAACACATTTAAGTCGCATAGCAACCAAATCACTGAAATCAGCCCAAGTTTAAAAACGGTCCAAATAAAATGTCCGTACATTTCCTGGAGTGATTTTTTGGGAGATCAGCAAATTGGGGCACAAGACCACATTTGAGTACTGAATCTTTTCTTTAGTATTTCTCAAGAAGAACCCACTCTCTAAAGATGGGACCTTTATGAGCAAAAGCTACAGCCCCAGAGCTTCCCCAAAAAGTTCATTTTGGGAACTTTGAGGCTCCATATCTGGGAAATCGGGGGTCGTAGCAAAATTCTTCCCCCTATCATTTCTATATACACAGGGGAATCAGGAAATTCCGAAAAACTGGTTTACGGGAGCCATTTACTAAACACCCGTATAAAGTATCATCACATGCCATGACACTTTGCAAAAATGCCGACGTACTGAAAACATACTTCGTTCGACAAAAAGTTCAACGAAGTCAGTCATTAAGATCCAATTAGTCTAACTATCATGGAAATAATCCTGTGGACAGAGCTTGAGCCATCTCCCACGTAAAATTTTCCTGCAAAATGATGAGACGCGCGCCATCCATTTGCAGGTTGTTGAAAGCAATGTTGAGCGAAGGTTGTGGGACGTGCTGGACGGATCAGAGCGTCGACATGGCGCACTCATCTCAAAATCCAGCCTGTAGGAAAGGCATGAATTGTGTTCGGTTACGAGGGGGCAACGTTGGCGGCAACCTTCACCCTGAAGGTCGGATGAGCGATGTTGAGGGAAAAACTGTAAGAAGGAGGGAGATATCAGTCGGCCAAGGTATGTGTGTAATGTTGTAGCTGTAGCGTTTTCAATGTGTGTCGACCATGATCTTCGGATGGTCTCAGAACGAGGAAAGGAATCGTTTCGTCGTAAACCTCTGGCACAGCAATATCGCCTACATGTGTTTCGTGAATTCGTGCCAGAACAACAACTAGCAGTAATAGTCATTACCGAATCACCGAATTTTGAAAGAGGCATGGCAGTTGCGCACCAAAATACCCAAATATCTGAAAAATTCCGGCTCGTCATCTTCAACAGAGTTCTCCACTTTTGCAAAACATTTGCAAATCTTTTGGTGATGAACGTTCCAAAAATTGTACGTCTTTTAAGAATCTGTTTGACAGTGCAATTTTGTAGTTGGGTTTCACTCAAGGACGGAAATTTTTAGGAATTTAATTTATCAAATCCATAGCTTAGTCATTTTTGATCCAATATGGCGACTGCTAATCTAATTTCGTGCTGTCACAATGAAAACTAAAACATCGCAAAATATATTCTGTGTTCGGCAAAGTTTGGGAGATGAAGTTGTTAGTGATCGGTTTTTATGCAGAGTTCGCCGTTGATTTTACAAGAAAAAACTACTGGTATTTGGCGTCAATGTTATGAAATGATTCCTTTGCCCTTGCAAATTCATCATATATTTTTTCATTTCAATTTGTCAGGTGTTGCAGCATTAAAATTGTTCCTGGTTGGTGAAATCAACCGTGGAATTCACCAGGTGATTTTGAGGCAGAAGAAGCCGATTGTGGAAGAAATGGGTCACGGAATGGAGCCGAGGGCTCCAAATCAACTTGCCAATGAAGGTCAAAGCAGTTATTTTACATATATTCTACATTGATGTATTTTCAACACATCCAAGAAACGACCATCACATTTTTTCTCGACAAAAATATACGTGCGAGTTTTCAGCAGTTTTTTTCATTTCCGTGGATTCAGAAACCTCAAATTTCTGTATTTTCTTGCTCTTAAACATTTCTTTAGTCACCAGGAAAACATTTTAATAAAGCGTTGGGATTTCATGTTTTTTTTAATATTGTATGATATTTTGGAAACAAATTGAGAGTATTCATGTGCTTTTGATAGAAGTTTTGATCCCACACGTTACTCTGCAGACAATTAAAAGATGTTGACATGTTACTATGAAAGGAATATAGTTTTCGTCAATCTTTTATTCAGAAAATCAGTTAGAAGAAAAAGTTGTAAAATATAAGTTGTTAAAAAAATTTTAAGAACGGAAAAAGCGTTAAGATGTGCGCGATGAGATTAGAGCTTGCGGTGACAGAGGAGAATGAATATCTTACCCTAAATTTTTTAAAATCCAACTTTTTCGGTTTGTCGGGATTGCAGGTCTAACATGCATTTCCTGGAGCTTGAAAAATTAATTTCCATTTCTTTCGCAAACCTAGCAACAGCGAGAGCGTTGCCGCCACGTTCCTTTTGAGTGGCAAGAACCGTGGCAACAACGTGGCCACGTGAAATTACCGTGATATGGCCGTCTTCAAATAACGTAGCCAGCACCATGGCACCCACGTGGCCGCCACGGTGGATTTTCCGATATCCCACGTGCAAAAACTGAAACAATCACCGTCGACGGGGAATCGAAGCCGGCACCTCGTGACTATGAGACTTAATGCTCTACCGACTGAGCCTTCCTGTTTTCGACAAAAACTTTACTTTATTTCTTGCTTATGACATGCGAGACGGTGTCATTTCTGTGAAATTTCGCGCCATTTCGTGCAGACATGCCGTGGCTTCGTCCAACTGGGAAAAATGGAAGAGAACAAAATGAAGCGTCAAAAATAATTGTACCTCTACGCAATGGTGACAACACGAAAAAAATTGCCGACGACCTGCGAGACGTCCCGGGCCGCATGGGATATTGCCAGCATTATTCTTTTTGGTGTCAATTAATTTTCCAAACACGTCTATGCCACCGAAAATTGCCACCGAAATTCCACCTTGCGGCAACGTTGCTGCCACGTGAATTTTCACTAAAGCGTTCCAAAGAACGTTTACGCCACGTGCATGCCACTGAAGAATTTCCTGGCACAAAAAAACCGAAGAAACGAAAAGCCACCCTGCTGTTACGTTTCGGCCACATTCACTGCTTCCAGGGAAATTATCTCCAATGGAAATATGGTATTGCGCGCACCATTCTGAAAAATCCCAATGGTCCTCCCTACCTAGCGCACAGCACAATGGGGACAAATACCCTGGAGACGTATTTGAATCCGTTGTTTTGATCAATTCAGGGATAAGAGTCAAGGACGAAACAGGCTGATCCCGATTGCAACGGGATGTAACGAATTCAGATAAAGTTTTGAAGCGCTTTGCTTCCGCGACGTAGTTAGATGTTCAATTTCATTTTAACTTCTGCATTAAAATTAGCACTCAGAGACCCCCGAGCACAGTAACCATTGCGATATTTTAAAACAATGTAATCATCCACTGTTTGTCAACAACCACCACGGCAAGCATTGATACATCCTTAAGGTGCGGTTATTCATTGGCAATTCTGAGTGGTAACAGAAACGAACGTCTTTCGGAAATAACGGTGAAAATGCACCGTTGCAAAAAGTGTCGTCAACCTATAACTCTCGGTTTGGGCGAATTACACAAACGTGATCGGTCTCCCTTTTGCTTTTAGAGAGTCATTGGCTGCGACCAAACCTGGCGATCGAGCTGGTCTTCAAACTCTCACTGATCATTCTGGTGGTAACGAACGCACTGTCCAATGTTGACGCCAATCAATTTAAATGCGGACGTCATTCAGGTTAAACAAAATTGGGTTTTTCTGACATGACCAACAACGGCTCATGAGTTGTACGATATCTGTCATATCGACAACCTTGATATCGTACAAACATACAGCGTGACCACATTTTCGGTAGAGATTTTTTTTTTCTTAACTTCATGATCAACTTTCATAAGAACTTATTTACAAGATAACTTGAAAGCCCTTCATCATTGTTGTCGGACCTCGCTTATGGCTGTTAAAGTCTCAAAGCGCGCTTTTCTATACTCTTCCATCCGAAGAACCAAAAGCGCCCAAACTCTCAAGCACCAAGTTTCTATCATTTGATAAATGATGACATTGTGACCTCTGTGACCATTTTTAAATATCTCGGAGTCAAGACTTCATGAGCACGTAGATTGGGGGAACATGTCAACGCGTATACCGTGCGAACCGAGCTAAACACTGGGCACAGCTGCAGGTTCTGAATAGCCAGCGACGCTCAAACAAGGTCAATGACAATGCCGAGTGGACGTGAGAACGGGTCCGCTGTTGGATGACTGCAGTTGTTTTGTTGGGTGTTCCAAAAATATTGCCGTGTTTTGAGATGGTGCACTGTTCCATCGAGGAGCGTGCGGAGATGGTTTTACTTGTGGCAGACAATCACAGAAGTGCGACATCCAACGGCAATGGCAGGAACGCCAACACGATTGCACAGTCACCGACGGCGAACAGTTTGAGCATCTTCTGGATCAGTGCCAACTGCCACCACACACCTTCAGTACACCTTGTAGGTAAGCTTTTCCATCCGTCAAATTTGTAGCAGTGAGACGGCTCGAGTCAATGCCGTGAAAAAAGAAGCGGCAATGCAGGTCCAGTGTTTAGCTTGGTTCGCTCGGTATTAACAAAGCTAGGTCAGCTCTGGGGTTTTTGCGCAGGAATCTCTCACATGGTTATACTAAATCAAAGCTATTGCGCCTGTCGTTTGGTATGCTTTCCTTGTCTCTAATGTAAATGCTATTGAAAGGCTACAACGATCTGCCGCCAGATTCATAACTGGAATCTATAAACACACAGCCAGTGTCACTGATATGTTAAATAATCCAGGGCTCACCCCTAAGAAATTACAAAAGGCTTGCATGTCTTATTAAATTCTTAAAATGCAGAATAAGGCTGCAGTGTTTTTGGCCCACTCACTTTTGATTTACAACAATGCTGCGATTCGAAACCACTTCGCCTTTCACACCAGGAATCAGAGCTTATTCAATCATAATAGTCGATACTTTTTGAATTCAGGTCTTCGTGAGTTTTTCAACAAACTTTCGGATCAAAAAAATCTCGGACTAGTTGGTGAGTTAATGAAAAGAATGCAGCTCGATAACTTCAAGAATAAATTGGACGATCTCTTCGAGAAGGGCAGCGACAAACAGAAATTGTTTGACAGATTTCGGATCAGTGACGGACCACTCGAGGGAGAACAATTCCAGGACATGATCCAGATATGGAAATTCAAGGCGGACGATCCAAATGGAAAGGTCAAGGACATCCGGTTGTACGTTCCTAAAAAGGACGCCACGGCGGAACTGACGGCGGATGTCTTCAATGACTTGCTTGCACGGTTGAAAAACTCCCTGGAGAATGCAACGGGAGGTGAGTTTCAGACATATTCTGCAGGATTGTTTATTTGGTAGAATTTGAAACCAGGTCGTGGATTCTGAAACGTTGTCTGTCAAAAAGATGGAGTGGCACTTTTTCGACCGTTAGCGTATGTGGGTGCTCCTTATACACAATCCTTTAAATGTTAATATTACGGATCAATTGGCCAAATTTAAATGGGTGCTTATTATGTTAAACTCAACGTAAAACTTTTACATTTAACGTAAAATTTGTGATAACGTTGGATTATATCAGGGTTACATTGGTTAATTTAATTTTTTTGTATCCTAAGACATTTAGATCACATTTACAATGACGTGACACCATAGATAGCTCATACGAACAAATCCAGCTCTCCCCATTCGTACCCTTATTTTGAGTCTGCAGAACGATTTTGTGAACATGTAAATTTTCATTCATTTACTCGCGTGTAAAAAGACGCGAAAATTACTATAAGCAAATCTACCTTCTATATGCACCGTCCTAAAAGTTACGCAACATATATCACCTTATCCTGCTGGTTTACTTGACACTAGAATTGCAGTTCTCTTGCGGCGATATAATGTCTCAGTCGCGTACCACATATCTGACCGCTACTGGGGTTTATGGAGGTTCATGTCGACTAAATGCTGTGGCGAACCTCTAAATTTTCCGCTGTTAAGATTCTGGCATTTGACCGACTTTAAACAGGCCCAAACAAAAATAATTCAGGTTGTTGGTATATGGTTGCTATGGAATGGGTTATGGTATGGGTTCACATCAGCGCATGGGTTCACATCTGGGTATGGGTCATACGATACAGGTGTACTTTAGGGACTTTTTATATGTTAGCAATGGAAATGGTAATGTACGCCTGAATTAGAATTGTAGCGGTTTCTTAATCATCAGTGTGGGTTTCGCCTTATCAAAGCTTGTTGTTTGCGAACAGGATTGATTGAAACGACCGCAAAAGGCAAGAGAGGATTGACGAACGAATTTACTCAGAAGATCATCGATTCATTGGAGTCGGGCCAAGGTCCCACGTCATTGGAGGCCATGACAAGGAATTGCTTGGATCTCGTCGACAGGGAATTCGTATCCCTTTCACAACTGGATGACAAGGACAAAAAACCTGATATTTTGAAGAGTCTGGAGGAGATGAGAGGGATTTTCAACGTTTTGAACAACGGTAAACATGCATGTGTTTTAAAATAATCGCCCATGTAAACATACATGAATAAGAAAAAGAAATGGTTTTAAACCAGAATCAGTTTTGTACAGAATACATTGTATAGAATCACTACATGCAACTTCCATAACAGATGCAAGGCTAGCATACACTAAAATCAACACTTATAAATCGTTCACGATTACTTTTACCACAAGAGTTTCTTCATAAAGAAAAATGGGTCGATTACAACCGTTTCGCTCGTCGTTCGTTCGTTCGTTCGTTCTCTCGTTCGTTCGTTCGTTCGTTTGTTCGTTCGTTCGTTCGTTCGTTCGTTCGTTCCTTCGTTCGTTCGTTCGTTCGTTCGTTTTCGTTCGTTCGTTCGTTCGTTCGTTCGTTCGTTCGTTCGTTCGTTCGTTCGTTCGTTCGTTCGTTCGTTCGTTCGTTCGTTCGTTCGTTCGTTCGTTCGTTCGTTCTTCTTCGTTCGTTCGTTCGTTCGTTCGTTCGTTCGTTCGTTCGTTCGTTCGTTCGTTCGTTCGTTCGTTCGTTCGTTCGTTCGTTCGTTCGTTCGTTCGTTCGTTCGTTCGTTCGTTCGTTCGTTCGTTCGTTCGTTCGTTCGTTCGTTCGTTCGTTCGTTCGTTCGTTCGTTCGTTCGTTCGTTCGTTCGTTCGTTCGTTCGTTCGTTCGTTTCGTTCGTTCGTTCGTTCGTTCGTTCGTTCGTTCGTTCGTTCGTTCGTTCGTTCGTTCGTTCGTTCGTTAGTTCGTTAGTTCGTTCGTTCGTTCGTTCGTTCGTTCGTTTGTAATTTAATTTGTTTCTTCATTTATTTGTTGATTTTGTTCATTTATTTATTGCTTGTTCATCTATTTTTTATTTTTTTATTCATGCATTGAAGGGAACTACGGCTGACAAAGGGAAACGGCGAGTCATGTCGGTGACGCACTGAAATCTGCGTTCGTATGTGTTCATAAGCTCTCGTTCATTTGCGTTCACGAAAATTACCAGTTACCAATATCCGAAATTGAATCGAATGAATGCGCCCTTCATTGAAAAGCTGTTTGGTAAAAGGCTGACACACAATAGGTAACACTGATTTACGACGCCCAATCAGTAACTACCGTCTACATTGGTGCCTATCCAACACCGAAGCTACTTGGGTAACATCGCAAATTATTGTCTTAGAAGTGGGACATTTTTGATTTTAGATCAAATAATTGGAAGCACTGATCATGAAAAAATGACGGATTGAACGGGTTTGTTGAGTTTTTGACTACTAAACTCCATTATGTAGTCCCAATTTCTTTAGTCCCGGACAGAACCCATCCCATCCTCGATAGAATTTTATTTTAAACAGGCCTATTATATAGATTGATTCTTGTTGATCTAGCATTCTATTATATAACCTTATTCGTGAATAGACGTTGCAGGGGAAAATTTCCTGGCGTTAAGTTCCTGTCGACGGCAACATGTCTGTTATAATAGTCTGCTTAATCGATCAGTCGTCGTCTAAGGAACGTATATTTTGAGAAAAAAGTAACTTTATCCAATTAAGTTCCCAGTAAAGTGCTCTTCTGTTGCATCATATACGATCTTTCGGCAAGTATCTCTCGCCTCCTCAGCACGGAAGAAGTGGATAGAATTTTTACAGGTTAAAATTGACAGGACAAACACATGAGAAGGCTTCAACCGAGTGCGGAGCGCCAGATCACGCAAGAAGTCTTTTCCGACTTTTACCTGTCTGAATTCTCCCCACTTCTTCCGTGCAATTGTGCATCCTGCGGAGACGACAAAATATTTGCTGAGAGATCGATTTCGATGCAACAGAAGAGTATCGTACTGTGAACGTTGGCTCAATTGGATAAAGTGAGTTATTCTCAAAATCAAGGAAGCCAATTCCGAAGGTGATGTTTACTTACATCAGCCGTCTATGTTCGAACCAAAATAACTGTGTTCACATAAAATCGAGTTTCTAACTGTGCCGTCCAAAAATGGTAGAACAGGTGTTGGCGAAATGCATCCGGGTAAAATATGTTCCGAACATTGCAGGAACGGAGGTGCTGCAAAATCATGACGAAAAATTGTTCAACTGGATGTTGAGTAATTCGTATCTGCCGGGATATACGACATTCGTGGGAGCATTTGCAGAGAATGACATCAGGAATTTCTTCAATGGAGGGGACGATTACACGGGAGAAAAGGTGTCTCTTGAGTCTGCTCAGATAGGATTGACGACGATTAAAGCTCTTGTCAAGGTGCTGCGGGAGAGTAAGTTCACAGCATTTTAAAAATTAGACACATGTTAAGGTACATTCCTGAAATTAGGTACACACCTGAAATTCATGCTATAGGTATGAAGCGAACGAATGTGGGCGAAATATTTGAGTGGAAGAATCACGTTTTTTGAAGGTGTTCCATATCATATCTGTGGTGGGCTAAAACGTATGATTCTAATAATTTGGAACCTTTGGATGTTAGATTGGCTTACTTTGTTCTAATGATAGATCTGATTTTCTCGATTCTTCGGCAGAGAGGCGGAGATTTAAGTGCCAGTTGGAATGAATGGAGACTGGCGTGCCGCAGTTTGTGCAATGCAAGAAGTGAATCTGACATAGTGAATGGCAAAGGAAAACAGAGAACTCACATCTTTGGCTACAAAGCTATGATTGTTACATCGCGCTTGTTTTGGATGTCCGCGTTACGAAATCCACCATCGTGGATTGGGTTTCTCAGAGATATTCTGGGTGATTCACGAAAGGCTCCGAATATTTGAATTGGATGATATCCCAAAAATTAACGTCGGAGATTGTTGCTCCGGGAAGTGATTTTCTCGCCATCAATAGAGTCTTTGAATGCTCCGGTCACTTGCACCCCAGTCCAGTCATTTTCCCGAAATGGCGAAGGGTGGTAAATAACCAAACCACCCAATGCAGAAAACAAGGGTAGCGCAGGGTGTAATATCATCACAAGTGGTTTTGTTGTCGAAGGCTCTATAACCTTCATCACATTTTATTTTGTTTTTCTGGAAGTGAGGGAGGGCCCGAACTCTAACAGTAAATTTCATCTATCTCGCGCTATCACTGATTGGGAATTAGTGGTTCTTCGCAGTTTCTTTTATGCCGCAGAAACGGCACAGTAGAAAACAACCCCTAAAACATAACAGAGGGATGCAAAGCGGATGTACCCGTCAGACAGACTTGGACGAGAAGGGGCTGCAACTTCGCAATTTGAACCTCACGGCTCCAACTTCATTTTCAGAGTTATCTGTAACGACACAAACCACACCCAGCCCAAGCGGTGGATATAAGCGTAGCCTCCGAGAGAACAAGGCCATTGCGCAGAAATTAAAAATTGGTGTGACGTCACAGGACCGGATGATGTTTCCTTGAGTTTTGAAATGCGTCCGAATGGCGGACCGCGGCGCGACGCCCAAGGAAACTTACATTTCTCTTGATCTATACATATCTATTTCTCTTGATTTTGATGAAATTTTCCATGGCAGAAAGAAAAAAAAGTGCGATTTCAAACATGTTATGGTTCTTAACTTTCTGCAGGAAAAAAACGAAATTATTTCAGGAATGAACGTGTTCAGGTTAAGATGCGAAATAATTCCGGATTCCTGACATATTTTGATCAATTGCGCGATTTTTTCTGCTGCAACGTGGTTTCCACCTGTGGAAGAGTTGTAGAGGAAACTTTCAGCTTTCCAAAAAGTCCAAAATCATTGCATTTGAACGCCATTTGACTCTTTATCAAGAGAGAATGTGAAATGGAAGCATATGTTTGTTTTTGGCGCAAGAACACGCGTCGAAATGTGTGTCTTGATATGGTTTTGGTGTTCAAATTCAATTATTTTAGCATTTTGGGAAAGGTGAAAGCTTCTTCGACAACTCTTCCGCAGGTCAAAACCACGTTGCAACGGAAAAATCGCAAAATCATTAAAAAATGTGTGGCAGAAACTTTTGCAAAAATTCAAAAAATTTCCGCAGGCACCAGGGATCGAACCCGGGCCCTTTCGCATCTGATGCGAGCATTCTACCACTGAACCAAGAAAGCATCTTGAAATTAGCTCCCTCAGAACTGTCCTTTTAAGAAACAACGCCAACATGCCAGCACCGACGTGAGCATTTTGAACTGCACTATCATCCCAGACTGCGGAGAATTGACTGCGGAGTATTGGGAAGTTGCCTTCTTTTTGGCCTTTGAAGGTTTTTTTAAAGTGTTTTGGTATCATTTTTGCGACACAAAGGTGCTGAGACACTTTTGTGTTCATTTGAAACATTCCGCACTCAAATCTGTTCGCGAGATTTCAAGAACGAGCAATTTTCTCTGCGCCTTCCCATTCCTCCCAATGCATTTCTTCGCAGCTTCCCGTCGGGTCTTGTGACGTCACCAAACCAGCGCAACGGCCTTGTTCTCTCGGAGGCTACGATATAAGGCGTGGGCTGTTTCCAAAACGTGTTTCAGAAGCGCGAAAATCACTTGCCGCAGCAACAGCCTCCGACGACGGTTTCTGGAAATGTACGCAATTCAATTTTGAGGCACCTTGTGTGATTACCCTCTATATGTATAGCATTTACCACACATTCACTAATCATTCATGAAATTATGGTTACTTGTGACTCAACATGGCACAACATATGATTTGCAGATATTGTGGACATGATGGTTTCTGAGAAAATGTCGAACAACGAGGTCTTTGATGGAGAAGCACAAGTTGGCACTGCGTCGCAGGGAAAAGAGAATGCTGACATGTCGTCACGGGATGTCGTTGATAACATGATCAGTCTTTTGTTGGAGGATCCGTCCAGTGACTTGACCCCAGCCTTCACTGAAGGCATGTCTGACGATGCCATTAATATTACTTCGTCTGATCTAAAGTCATTTATGTGGAAGTACTTACTCTCCCGCTTAGAACAACCTGCTAATGGAAACTCCATCGCGGATGAAGATTCAGGTAAATTCCCAGCACAGTTGGAGCACCGAAGCTTTTTAGTGGATTTGTGTTAAACTGTGATATAACTGGATGGGCCTTGCAACCTCACACATACAGTAAATTGTGTCGGAAATCAGCTGTACAAATTCGTTGGCAAAGAGAGACGTGAGCGAACTCACGGCCGCACATAAGGATAACAATTGGAGATGAAACAATTCGGACACAGATGTTTGCGCACTGAGAAGTGGACATGATGTCGGGGAAATCAAGTGTGCAGCATTGAAATATGAAAAATTAAAAATATTTTGGATTTGTGTCGAAGTGCGACCAAATTAGATCTACAATCCGAAGGATATCAATCGGCATATATGGGTGCTTGATGCTAAATTATACCAAAAATACAAAATTTTAGTTCTATAAACATGAACGCTGTGCGCAAATAATTAATCGCCGTGTTGAACAAACACAAATTACTTTCAGGAACGTGAACTACTCGTACAATCTTATACACCACACGAAACAAGAGTCTTTTACCAATTTAATTTCCCTGCAAAGCGCACTCCGCTGGGAAAGGCAAATAATCATAATCCCGTTTGTGAACATCATCGCACAGCACCAGGTACTGTGACAAAAATGCTCAACTTCTCTATCTGCCATCAGGAATTTATGTTATTCTCATGCGATGATCCTCCCAAATATGTTCATTTGCACAATTTACTTACTGGTATTGGCAAAATATGGGAAACAAGAGAAACGAGCATTTTGGTTCATTTCACTTGACCACGTCATCATATTCCAATCAATTTGGACAAAAATTAGAGATGCAAATTACTGTTAGAAAGCATTACTTTAACCAGTTTATGGCAAATTGCAGAACAAGGAGACAACAAGTTGGGTAATTCACGAAGTCTGGAGCCATTTTTCGAGCATGATGTCAAACACGTCTTGATTCATGAAAAATATTTTGTAATTTTTCAGATCCAGCTCCAAAAGATTGGCTGTTTACTTCAAAACTGGAAGACATTACAGCTGTATCAGCTGAAGACAAGAATTGGATCGCTGATTCCGTCACGCTCAGGGGCAATTGGATGTGGGATATGCTAATTGATCAGGAATCCGTAGAAACGAAAATTTACCAGTTGAAATCTCTTTGCAATATTCTGATAAAGAATGACAGTGGTTAGTCGAAATCGAGACGTTGCACGACAAAAATAAAATTGTCCATTAGTTAAAAGACATCAGAAAAGCGAATTATTGTCACTCATCTTTCAATCGGGTAAAGGGAGACGTAATCAACAAAAAGACAAACCGGGCCACTGAGAAGATCTGTGATTAACCAAAAATATCAAACTGCATCCACTGTGATTGAAACAGCAGACTCTCGCTCATCGATTATGCACTCCTTTACGGCATTGCCAATGGTACACGTATCTTCACACCATTCAATTAGCTTGACTGGTCCATTTTGGTGGAAAATCATTGTAGCGAGCGCGGTGCTGTGGTCGTATATTCTTTACTGTTGACAGGAGATACTCGTTTTGGCTGCCCTGTTCTTCATTCATGGCCGTGTTTTGAAAAGTTTCTATCATATTTAAACTTGGTTGGATTATTTGAAAAATGGATGAGACAGGGATTTTGAGTATGTGCATGTCGATATGTCGATGTGCTTCTTTTATAGTCGCCGATGAAGAAATAAATTCGCAAAGAAAAAAATTCTTATGCCTGTTTTTACAGATTTCTCCCACATACCAAAAAATGAAGTTGGAGGTTTATTCAACTATTCGGAGCTTCATTGAGACCATAAATTAATCTTTAGTAGGCACATGCCAAAAGCCTTTAAATTTATCTTACGTCAGTTCCTTAATAAATAATGTGCGCAGTGCTTTCAGAGGTTGATATTACAATTGTAACAACTACCAGAAAGACAACAGTTTTTAGTTTCCTGATTTTGGCGCTTGACGCCACTTTCCCATGCGGGACCTGCCAAAAAGTGAGGCCTTTGACTTCCATCTTTGTTACGACATTGCAGATTTTAAATTATGTGTTACTAAATTCAGTTTCCTCAGCGATGGGCCCCATTTCCTATTACACGTGTTTAGAATGCGAAATGCAGGACGTGCCCACATACTTTATGCATGATATTGCATGAGAAACATGCATGACATTTATTTTTATATTTTTATTATTTCTATAAAAAATTTTATTTTAATTTTTTTTTATTTTTTTTTAAATATTTTTTTTATAAAATTTTATATTTAAATTTGTGATATACAGTGTCCCGTCAATCAACACCGAGATATCAGAACAGATTTCCCAGGACCGTACAAATCGAACATAATCAGTGAAAAAAATTGATCACACCCCCATTACTGAGTTATGCCCCCCAAAATTGACCCTTTTGGGGTATTCATGGGGGAGGTAAGATTTCACTGTCAAATTTTCAGGACAGGTTCTATGGAACAAGGAAAACAAAAAATTTTCAATAGCCAAGCAAAAACCGGTAAAAATAGTTTATTTTTCATGGTAACCATGGAAACCCAATAAGTTACCATGGTTACTATGAAAAAGTAACTATTTTTACCGGTTTGGGTGGTTATTGCGTGGAAATGGGGGGTCAGAGCAAAGTTTCTTACTGAACATTTTTTGTTAAGCATACGTTTGTGAATCTCTTCCCGAAAAATCGGTTTTGTGTGGCGACCCTTCTAATATCTCAGTTAAAACAATACCACCGCAGATTGGGCTTTTTAGGATATTTGGGGCGGCACTATGTGAAAGTGGGGAATCGTAGTTTATTTTGTCACTGAATACTGTATCTTTTACTCGATACATAGAAGATGTTCTGAAAATTTGACCGCTCTACGATGAAATCTTACCTCCCCCATGAATAACCCATATTGGACCATTTTTAGGACTTTGGGTGGTTATTACATGAAAATGGGGGCCATGAGCAAAATTTTTACTGATTAATATCGATTTGTTTGACCATCAGGAACATCTCCACGAATTTTGACGAAATGCTTTCGGGACATATCATGTATATCATTGCATGCTACATGCATGATATTTCCATTTATATTGCAAATCTAAATAAAATACATACATACATACTTCACACTTTCTATCTCATCAGCACTAAAATACAATACTATTATTTCGATAAATGTGGATAAACCCAACAAGGAGTCTCACTAGCGCTAGTGCTCATCCATTGCCATTTCTCGAAGACACGGCTACGCTACAATAGCTCTGGTGGTGAGCTGTTTTGGTGGTGAGATCACTTTCCTCTTTCGACAGCGCCCCTGGCGATTTTACTATGAAAAATTTAATGCTGCACCTTTTTGTTTATAACCACTTATCTGCTTTTTGCCTCTTGCAAAATGAAGAGGGGAAAAACGCGAATTTCGTCGGTAGAAAGGCACGAATCATTTTTCCCAAGTTTCGTGTTGCCAAAAAATATACAGCATGCAGGTGTCCGTTTTTTGGTTTATTTCGCTGACCAACGTAGCTACTGTGTGCATGGTAGAGAAAGGAGCAACAGTTCCATCAGAGTGAAGGTGATGTAACACAATTTCGATCAAAGCACCGTAAAACATATTCTTCTTCGTGCACTTAAATGATGCTGGCGAGCGAAGGGAAAGGTGTACGGTCAAGAGATATATTCAACGGCTGATATCCTAGAATCCAATTTTTGACCTGCCTCATATGCAATACAGGAAGATATGAACATCGGATGAAATCCCGAGACGATCAAAATTTTCGTGGAACAATTGCAATGTAATTATTGTGCAAAATAACAGAGGTTGTGTTCTTTCTACTCTCTTGATTTTCCGCATCTAGGGAAATATCCGTCTCCGACATCCAAGGAACAGTTGTCATCTGACAAGAGTGATAGTATTGTACCTTTGGATGAAGTTAATAGCAATGACTCTAAGACCCTTGAACGATCTACATCGAGTGAAAATGTAACAACTGTAGATGAAACCAACATAGTCGAATCAGCTGTCAGACGGCGACAAAAGAAAAGACGTGGGTTAAAAATATTTTAGTAATAATTGTCACCGCCATGGTACTATTCCTTTGGATGTTGGCCCCGTAATGTCCCAATTATTTAAGACTCCGTATTTCAAACCAACTCAAAATCGTGTTACCAGAGTCGATAATTCAGCGCACTGGTTAGCGGTTGAACTATGTTCACAATCCGATTTTGAGCTATCCCTCTCACGTATTTGAAAATCGTAACGACATGCCTCAGTTGGGCTTTGTAATATCTAGTCCTCTGCGGTTTTGCTGAATTTCCTGGCGATGATAATTTCATGCAAAGGGCAATATGTGGAACGGGTGAATGGGTCAGTGACAACGAAGAAGGTCAGACATGGCAATTTATTCACGCACATATGTATTGGTACATATATTAGCGCCATGTATTTTATTGGGTAACAGATCTTTGATATCAGGTATTGGATATGTCACGCGTAATTTTGAGATATCGGTGTGCTTCCCATTCCTTCGGACAAACTGCGAAATGTTCCCGAATACCTCAAGGCATTCACTGGAGAAAATTTCTTTTGTGAAAATTTTGTTAATTGATCCGGCTATAAATTGCGGCGTGTTATCTAAAAAAAGCTTCTTTGCTAGTCACAACAATTTTTTTCGAATAAAAATTTGGAGCACTGTTCTCACTAAACTCTACACGCATTGCGAATTGCAATCGCGGTAAAAGGACCCAAAACTTCACAGTGGGTCCATTTGGAGTTTTTGGCACGATTACCAACTCAATTGATTTCCTGTTGAAACATTCTTATACCAACATAAAACTTCAGTAAAATCGCGTTTTAGCAATTTTTTTCGGATTTAAATAGGATTGAAACATCATTGAAATCCTGTTTTCATTTCTCTGTGGGTACCTGTTCAACTTCATCGAACTTCTGTTACACACAATTACATCATTTATACTGCAGTGCGTTACTCGCTTTCACAGTAATCACGCTCATTAAAACAAGGTTGCAATAATTTTTCAAATGAGAAACTTCCTTTACCTAACTGGAATCCTAACCTTCGACGAAAGCATGCATTGTATTTTGCAAGTATAGCCCTGGCTGCTCTCCTTTGGACATATTCAATTTCTGAATATTCAACCATTTTGGTTGGACTCCATATCGCCCAGGTGCACTCAAGTATCGGTAAAACCAACGTAACATAGACCAGTTTCCTGTGAGATATGGGTGTATATTTGATGGTTCCTACATACAAGAACAAACAAGAAAGAGCTTTCGAAGTTTTCTTTGTAACGTAATGGATATGAGCCTATCCCCTATACCCTGACATGTCACACTCACGATACTCCCAAATATTTATTGAGACCACTTCCGCCGCTATCCCGCCCACCATGCACCCACTGTTGGGACGACGGGTTTCCCAAATTTCATTTTATTTTGTTTTGATGATAGTTGTTTACATGTCGTTTCTCGTGCACCAGTCACTGATAATTTCCAAGTGGGTTGCCAACACCATACTGTCGCCCACCTAAAACGTGTTAGAGCGACAACGGATGAAAACCGTAGTGGAATAAGGGGTATTAATTCTGCAACTGACGCTAGCCATAATGAATGAGGGGGTACAGACGCAGGCAGTTATGGAATGAAGGCATGAGGCAGATACCTCTCCTCATTCCAAATCCCATTTTGGAATGACGGCAAGTAATTCTACAACGACGAGAAAGCGCTGTAGAATGGGGATGCGTTAAATCTAAAAGAGAATCAAGAATTCAACGCAACACCGACGTGTTTTCATGATTTTTCGCTTCTAATCACTTTCAAGTCAAAAATACAAGGTCCGGTACGGAAATTGTTCCACAGAAGGTTGGGAAAGTTGCTCAAATGGCAGGCTGCAGTATAGTTAGTCAACGAACCACAGTGACAACCATGTGTAATATCGCCTTTGACTGCAGGCTCATGTCACCGAGAGAAAGCATGCTATCAAAAGTCGACCAATCCTTAATTATTTGACATTTCAACCGGCTGGCTTAATTAGAACCACTTTGATGCCGAAATATGGTCTTTTGTGTACCGTGGAAATTTCAATTTAACTTTATAGCTTTGATTGCGGTACTTTCACCGCAAAAGATGCAGTTCGCCAATGCTGAATTTGATGCGATATACGGGGATTATGCGAAACGGCACCTCGGCTCGTTAACGAGGAATTGTCTAGGCGTTAAGCAGCGGAAGGCTCTGACTTCGGAGAACATCCAGACATTTAGCTTCTACGCAGATAGGTCAACAGAAGAACGATCACAGGTTTCGCAGCAGGATCTCATTGATGGATTGGACGAAATGTTCAATATGACGGAAATCCTGAAAAAAGGTTGGTCAAGTGGCTTGTCGCTTCCAGTAGTCCAGGCAAATTGGATAAGATAGCGGAGCGGACAAATTCATACTGTTGAAATCGGCACAGATGTTATCTCCTCCTTGAATGTCTATTTGCTAGAAGTCCCCATGTTTCCCAGTTGTGCTTCCCCCATCAAGGCGGGTTAAAGGGTGGGGGTAGGGGTTAAAATACTAACTTCCGTATTTCTTAACCGATTTTATTCAAATTTGGTGCACACTTAGGTCCCATATGTAGTACCTTCATTCAAAATTTCAATTTTCTAAGTCAAGTGGTTTTTGAGTTGTGATGACACTCATAAAAAAGTTGACGCGACTTTTGCGGCCAAGATTTCTGGAAACCCGGTAAAGATTTTTTCACTCATTCTGTGCCAGTGTTCAAAAATTAGTCCTTTTTTGTGCTGGCAGAGCCCTTCTTTAGATTTAACCCAAAATTCACAAAAATAAATACATTTCAGTCATTTGCGGCATTCGTGTAAGACATCTTCAGAAAGAATTGCTCAAAACTTGGTGAAGGAGAAAAAATCAACGATTCTTGCTCAGTCGGCCAAAAGAGCAGTGCTTTTTCAGTAAGAATGTCAATTTTACCTTTCTAGCATGAAGGACTGCTGAGAAAAAGCAATCGAAAGTTCGTAAAACATCAAAAAGTGAAAGCGGTAAAAGAGCGCCTTGAATTTTGTGCAGAGCCCACATTGGAAGCTGGTCAACTCGTGCAAGTTATAAAAATCAAAAATACGACGTTATTATATCTTCTTCCAACTTATTTGTACTATGGATTAACATTTGATCCGAATTGGCACCCATTTCGATATGGGTTGAGAGCGCTTTTCCGCTTTTCCGCTTTTCCGCCCAGGCGCATGCAGCAATTCCTTGCTGCGACCTACCTCAAGGAGGTACAAATTTCACGCATTATTGCTGGTGCCAAAATGTTCGTGAAGTTTTGTATCCCGCACTATCATGGCGCTTCGCTGCGAATCAGACACCACTCAAATCAATTCAATTAGGTCTAAGGCAAATAGCAAAATGGAGATCACGCGAACAGGGGTCACCCTGTAATATCAAAATTAGAAATCGAAAGCAAAACAATTTACATTTCTTTACAGGGTGAGTCAGTAGAGCCGCCCCAAAATTGAGATAATCGTTTCTCGCGACATACTTGTCAGAGACTTTTTCTGCTGGCAAGTGATTGTATCGCCATCGATTGCGTTTTTTAAAAATGCCGGTTTCTTTTGTCCAAGTCCACCCCTATACGGTGAAAACACGAGAGGTTGTTTTTCGGAAAACCATCCCTAGCATGTAACAAGCATATTTCGGAGGGGTGAAAACTTCACGATCGGTTTCGGTGGAAAATGGGCAACAAACTTTGCAATTTAAACCAAAGTTCCATGAGAAACCGTTAAAGAGTTACAGCGATCTTCCGTAAAGGGGTTGTTTGGTTATTCTGTTATTTTTGCTTTTTCCCCCGAGGAACGGGAGGCCTGACTCGCACCCCAATTTTTTCACTTATTAGCTAATGTTTATCACTCCAATGACATTTTGCGATAATTCGCGTTTAAATTTGGCCGGACAGAAGTGACACTGCAAAAAAACACCCTTATAAGAAAACATAGAGGGGTGCGGTAGTGATGAAATCATCCCAAACGGGTTCATAGGAGCAGGCTTTACAACTTTGTAATTTAAACCTCACATCTTCGAAGAACGGTCAAAGAGTTATTGAGACCACCCGAAACCACCCCTTCAAGAATTGGCATGAAGGGGTGGACAAAGAAAAAATCATGGGCATTTTATGATACCTCAAGCGAAGGCGAGCAAATCATTTGCTGGCACCAACATGATTCAAAGAAAGGTTTACAAGATATAAACGTTTCAATTTTGGGGCGGCTCTACTGAATCACCCTGTATCGTTTATTTTTATGTAATTTTCAGAAAATGTTTCATTTCAATACCGCGAGATTTGATTGAAAAATTTCAATAGAGGACAAAAGACAAACGGAGAAGACTCCTTGCTCGCAACTCCATATACAGGGTGTCCCGTAAATCAACCACCAAAATTTCAGAATAGATTCCCCAGGACCATACAAATCGAACTAAATCGGTGGAAAAAATTGATCGGATCTCCCATTACTGAGTTGCCCCCCTAACCCCCCAAAATGAACCCTTTTGGGGTATGCATGGGGGGGGGGGTAAGATTTCACCGCAGAACTGTCAAATCATCAAGACAGGTTCTATGGAACAAAGAAAACAAAAAATATTCAGTGACGAAAAACCGTCCGAGCCACCAATTCCACGCAGTGCCCCCAAAAAATCCAAAAAAGTCCAATTTGGGGTTGTTTTGGGGAAACTGATATAAGGAGATTGGGGGTCGTCATATAAAAGCCATTTTTCGCAGTCAGATTCCCAAAGATACACAGAATAAAAAATGTTCAGTGGAAAAAAATCCTACCACTCTTCATTTCCATGTAGAAACCACTCAAAAACCGCCAAAAAGCTTCTCGTTTGCAGGGGGTTACGAGTGTTACCATGGTAACGCACAATGTTACCATGGAAACACTCGTAACCCCTTGCAAGCGAGAAGCTTTTTAGCGGTTTTGAGTGGTTTCTACATGGAAACGAAGAGTCGTAGGACTTTGCTCCACTGGACATTTTGTGTTCTGTGTACCTTTGGGAATCTGCCTGTAAAAATGGCTTTTATGCGACGACCCCCAATCTCCATATCTCAGTTTCCCCAAACAACCCCAAATTGGGCTTTTTTGGTATTTTGGGGGGGCACTGCGTGGAAATGGAGGCTCGGACGGTTTTTCGTCACTGAACATTTTTTGTTTTCTTTGTTCCATAGAACCTGTCCTGAAAATTTGACAGTTCTACGATGAAATCTTACCTCCCCCATGAATACCCCAAAAGGGTCCATTTTTGGGGGGTGTGGGGGAGTATAACTCAGTAATGGGGGGTCGGATCATATTTTTCCAGTGATTAAGTTCGACTTGTGCGGTCCTGGGGAATTGTTCTGATATTTATGGGGGTCGATTTACGGGACACCCTGTAAAGTGATGCATCGGACTGTGCAATGCAGTTCTACCGTGAAAATACCTGCTGTAAAGTGGATTGATGGGGCCGAGTGTTTAAATTCCTCACGAATGTGCCATTGAATATTGTGATCTTCACAAAGGTAATGCACCAGATCTCCGAATTCAGCTTTTTATTGTTCATAGATCTGCGAAAGAAGTCCAACGAAGTCGGAAAATCTGGAGCTCTTCACAATTTGAGCATGCTGGCAGTGTCCTGGATGCTTGGAGACGATGGGAACAAATTCGACAATTTTGTGGATACCGTCTTTGGAGGGCAAGACTACAAATCGAGACGTCTTGCGCAATTTCTGAAACTTAAAAATGATTATACCAAAAAGGCGTTCTCGACCAACGAGCTAACGTCAGCTGTTTGGATCCTGGTCTCTTCCATCTACGACAAACTGCAAGGTGGGTTGATGCGAACGGCGAGAATCTCATAATTTTTCAAACATTTTTGCAACTCGTTCAACTTATGTTGCATTTTCCGAATTTATTTCTAAGAACCAGGTCATGTTTCATCCATGTGTGCCTGCGACTAAAACAATGGAGAGAATAACGAAAAGCTAAGATGAAAAGTATGGTTCCAGCTGCTTTTTCAAGATACACGCAAATGGAGTACCATCAGAACTGTCTAACGGAGCAAAACTTGGCATTTGTGAACCAATAAATGCAATTTTCCGAAACTTGCTAAAGAATACCTTCCCTTCTTTTTCAGGTGTAGGAAATATAATGGTCAACCGAGATCCAAAAGGAAATTACAGACTCGTTGTCCCCGACGCCAGTATTGTCGACCATCAGGCTTTTCTTGATGATTTTGTTTACATAATGGAGACGTTGTTAGATAACAAAGATAGCGGTTACGTTCCAAATAAAACTGAACGATCGAACAGGCTGTACACCGAAGAAAACGCAGATGAGAGAAAGAAGATGATTTGGGAGAAATTTCTTGGCACTGAGAATTGGAATGATGTTACAAAACAACAAGACTTCATCTGGAAACTTCTCACTACGACAAAACCGTCAGAATTGTTTGATGCACTTAAAGAAATTCGGAAATCTCTTCCCAAACCTCCCACAGGTGAAGTTTATTTTTTGGATTGTTTGATTTCTGCATTTTTGCGTGCTGATTTTTAATTCCCAAACGTTGTAAAACCCGCTGTGTATACATTGATTCCGAAATGTGCATATCCAACATCCGCTCTCACCGAGATTGACAACATTTCGGAGTCAAATAAATGTTGGTATAGTTCTCTGATGTCTATTAATGAAAGGACTTTGCACAAATTATCATCCTTGTATTTATCATCCCTTCATTAAATCATCCACAGTTGCAAACCTGAATTTTCACTCTAATCACGGCGCAAATGCTGGCATGAAAAATAATAAGCTATATATGTAAAATATGAGGTTTTTTTGTGCCTACAAAATTACAGAAAACTCTTGTGTGGCTACAGTTGTTGTATAAATTGGTCTCTCAAATTCGTCAGGAATTCGAAATTCTATCACTTTGTTTGAATCTGGGTTACTTTGTGTAGCGACCGAGTATGTGAAGTGCCGTGACAAGGTTCGGTACTTCAAAAGGGACAAGTGTATCATTCGTCCAACAAAGGACAATCACATCAGGTAATTTTTGCGAACTTTTGTGGAATACACCTGAGCAATGAAAATGAAAACTTCACAAGAAATCACCTCATTTCCTTTCCGTTGCTCAGCCAAAAATGTCCACGCGGAGGAGTAAAAAACACAAACTCACTGGGGTCGAACCCACGACCGCAGTTTTAGCACTGAGGGTGTGCCATCGCAGCAACTCGTGCAATAGGCGGTAGCAGTTTAAAATAACTGGCTATCACCGAACCACCGAAGTCGTTTTTACCACCGGACCCACCCCGATGGCGAATCCACCGGAACAGCCGGAGCCGATTTATCACCGCATCTACAAGAAAATGTTTTCCCACCCGAACCACAATGGTGACCACCGGAGCCAGTTCGGGTGCCACCGGTGGCAGAACGTCTCCGATGGCTTGGGTGGCACACGCCTTCGGCCACCGTCGGCTGAAAATTTCGTTCTTTCCGAATTTGTTTTTTCATTATTTTTTTAATTTTTTTGCGTCTCGATTTTCAGATTCGCAAATATTCGAAGTGTTTGTATTCTAGCTGAGTTTGCAAGAATTAAAACAAAATGATGGTGAAAACACACCTTGATTTCAAATGTGCATTTTTCACGTATCCTTTCAAGATCGATTTGGGATTTGTGACGAAAATTTTGCCCACGCAGTGGAGACAAAGATCCTCTCTCCTGGGTTGGTGGGCTTTCTTGTGGTACTAGCAGTCACATGCCACACCAAACTTATTTTTGCCGCTATCGCACTTACGGCGGGGACACGATGTTGAGGTATAACGCTATATCGAGCAAAACGCTATATCTGGGTCGTGCCTTCCCACTCGCGAGTGGGAAGGCACGACCCAGATATAGCGTTTTGCTCGATATAGCGTTATACCTCAACATCGTGTCCCCGCCGTTAGTATGCTTAACGTGAGTGACGGGAGAACACGGGAATGTCCGCCCCGAGAAAATATTGCTGACACGTTCCTGAATATTTATGGCGAGCAGACGCGTAGGCACCTTCACCATACAACTTTTACATATTTCGATTATACGAGTATTTGATTTGAATTTTTTCTTCGGATTAAATTTTATAAACAAAGAAAAACAAAAAAATGCCTCAGGCAGAATTGGCACCGCCTTTGATAGCTGTAAGCGGCCGATGCCGCACACCTCTAACACCACCGGAGCCGTTTTGCTCACCAGAAACACCCAAAAGCGTTCTCTTCGGAGAAAATGAAAAGGTGCTCAAGCCGGTACGAGAGTTCCTTTTCTATCTGCTGAAGATGCGCTCAAAGTTGTTTGTGAAAAGAAAACTAATGCTGATTTTTAAGAGTTGCCAGTAAACGACCTTTATTGCACCAAATTCACAAGTTACCACTCTTTCCAACATGATAAAGATAAAACACAGCAAATGAAAAGATGAATTAAAATAAAAAAGTTAAAACTCAAAAGAGAATATTTAAAACAATAATTTACGTGAGAGACGGCACAAGTGATGAGGAAACACACCAAAAGAGTCTTTGATGATTTCTGAACGAACTCCGTTTCAAGTAGGATTTTCCCCGAGTAAACACCGTTCGTGTTCGGTAAAATTTGGCCACAGTTACTAAACACGGCAACGACCAAATGATTTAAACAGTGAAATCTCTGCACTTAACTTTGGCACGAGATCCTTCGACATCCTAAAACCCCCGGTGAAAAATTAACTGCCTTGACTTCGAAGACTGTCTTGAACCTTGAAGGACAGCAATTGGCGATGCTACAATGGCTTGACTGGTATGCGTGATTTGGGAACCAGTAAATGTCTCCCAAAATCAACTGAAAGTAGAAAAAGTGTAGGAAGTGCCCCTTTTTGACTTGTATTGGAGAAAGTGAATATTTTGTTGCCGAAAGTGAATGATTTGAAAACATCTTTGAAAACCCCGGATCACCAATACATGATCCAAAGAATTGGAAAGTTGCTCGACGTTTCGAATGGATGTTTCAAATGGAAGTTTCAAATGAATGTCGAACGTGTGCGGCCACTGATAATTAAATTAATTGCATAAAAAGTTATCCAAAACTACCTTGGTGTAAAACTGGAGGAAACATCCGTGAAATGATCTGCTGTAAAAATACGAATTCAGCATTCAGCAAGATGGACAGCTGAGTGAACAGTGAACCCAACAAAACGTCCGGTACAAGAGAAGGCTAATTTGTTCCACTGACAAAGTGACAGTTCGCGATAAAGAAACCTCCAATCCTCGTGCTCAAAGGCGCTTCCCCAAGACGAGCTTTCTGTCCTGTGACCCTTGTGAATTTTGCAACAGACCTAATGAAATTATTCAACCCCTTTTGCCAATGTACACTTACCCCCGAACGAAGTTGGCTATTCTTCGGGGTTTTTTCACCGTAGATGTTGATCTGGTGGCCCACTTCCGGTGGTGCTTTGCCGCAGCAAAGATAGGCACAAACCAAACAATGGTGGCACAAAGGGCTCAGATTTGCCCACAAAGGTAGAACCTATTAGTTGTTTGTCCTGTGTTTGGAATAGAATGAAATCCTAACACTGCCTAAAACAGAAAACCAAAAACCCAAACACTTCCCAAAATTGAACGCAAATTGTTCGCAGCGGTGAACATCTGCCTTTGAAACTGGCAGGATTGAAAATGAAGTGACAAATCATCTGAACTCAGTTCATGCTGGCCATTTTCCCGTTTCGACCATTTCGTGAGTTTGTAGAGTTTGCGTTAGTACTGGATTGTTATCTGCGAACAAATAAAATTTGTCTGCCTCATTGACTGATTACAGTGGGTATAGAAAAACGGTCGTAACACTGATATTGAATTGGCATGCCAGTTTGAAGTGAAAGCTTGTCATGTCATAATCCTAACGGGCTCCAAGGGTAGCCATCGTAGTTTGGGTGGGAAAACCTGTTCTGTTGACTGCAATGATATAATCGTCTCTGGGGATTCCGAAAGGCTAGTTTACAAATCCTGCCACGACTTGAGATGGCAGGCCGGGGCCCCCAGCGAGCTTTGTTTTTTCTGAGAGGGGGGGTTGGGTTTTTTTCCGAGAGGGGGCAGGGTTAGGTCACATTCAGATATCTTTAGTTAAGAAAAATATATTTTTTTCTTGCGAGTACAGGGACCCAATCAAGCATTCTTGCACAAAATGCTCTCTGCAAGCTAAAGTCGCGTCAGGGTTTGTAAAAACGCTTCCTGGAGATTCGCGGTTCAGGTGACTCTGATGGTAAAAACCGTTTCGGTTGTACGGGTGGCTCCGATAGTTCGTGTTGTCGACAGTTATTGTACATCGCTGAAAACCGCTCTATAAGTAAATCGGTCTTTCAATTATTGGAACGACATAATTGTGAGTGCATTGCTTGTTAATCTCCAGAGCCGGATACGGCGGTAGGAAACAAGCCGAGCGACAAGAAACCGGTGGTTCCGATTCAGTTAGCAAGCAAAGAGAATGATGGTGTTGGCCATAGAAATGAGACATCACTCAAAGAGTTCCTGCACTATGATCCACAGAACGATGCAGGAAAAACCACCGATTTAGGTAATGAGTTCTGGACTTTCTCGACACCAGTAAGTTCGTGTGGCCCTTTTAAAACGTCCTGTGGAGACGTGGACATTCAATTGCTCTTCTATCAAAAGCTATTTTTGTTTGAATTTCATGGGCTGTCTGTGGTGTCAAGCTGTTGGATTAGTCATTGTTTCACGAGGATCAGATTTTAATAGTCGCTTGTGTCGCTTGGATGGAGCCTCCTTGGCAAATCAGCAGTCATGCTGTGCTTCGATAAGAGGATTGAGAAGTCCTCTAAATTAATATTATAAACTCAAAAACGTGCATAAAAGAGAATCAAGAAAGAAATTGCAGAGAAATGTTAATTCAAAGTGTTAATTCAAAGCGCAAGAGAAGTGTTAATTCAAAGTGTACAGTATTTATTTCAAAATATAAAAGAATGCATGTGTACCTACAGTAATTATTGCAAAATATAAAAGAATGCATGTGCACAGTGATTATTGCACAATATAAAACAATACATGTGTACAGTAATAATTGCAAAAAAGCTTGAATTATACATCCAAAAGAATTCCAAAATATAAGTTTAATAAATTCTGCAGTAATTCTTGCAAAACACATTAATTTTCTTGCAAAATAGTGTTTTTATAGAAAAGTATCTTGAATTTGTAATATGTCTTGCTTATCATTGTAAAGAATCTTTCATGTAACAATAAAGTATCTTGCAAAATGTACAGTTGGTCAGAAATTATATAATGCAGTTATTTGGTAAATATACATATTTGGTAAATGTGCATGACTACAATAATTTTGAACACAGAACTTTCCTCGGCGCACATGTTACAGTTTCACTATATACGAATTTTCTTTTTTCGGCGATGATTGTTAAAAACGATCTCGCACAATGGTGATGTTCTCCAAAGGAATGGTCTCCACCAGGTACTTCAAAAAGCAGGCAGCTCAAAATTTTACAGTCCAAAATGATAACATCCCCAGTACTTGATCCGTGTGTGTGATAATCTGTCCTGACGGGTATCAATACCATAACAGCTTCATTACCATGTCACTTAAATTTCAGCTATCGTTGATAAGGACAAGGAGCCACCTAATTTCATACAGGAGAATGACGTATTGTTGGGAAGTAGCGCGGCGCCAAACACAACTGGAGGTTTGTGAAACTTAAATCGTATCAACACACGTCTAGGACAGTACCGCTTTCCTTCATAGACACCTTGTGTTTTGGTTTGAATTCAGGTTAAGCGACGGTCCAGAAGAACTTGAATTTATTTTTATTGTGAACATCTTCTTAGCAATGAAACCCATTTTCTTTCTCTTTCTGTTCAACAAGTATAAACCTGTTGTTCCCAGCCAAGTTGTAAACAGAAAGTCATTGAAGTTGGTCAGAAAGTCACTGAAATTTACAGATGCTTTCCAACCTGCTTTTGAGATGGAAGCTTTCTTACCTGTCCTTGAGATGCTTTTCTGTGCTGCGCCGGTACAGAAGAATCTGACAAAGGTCGAAGGAGACACCGCCATGGTTCCATCTCTGGTGAGATGAATTCCGCCGAGTCCCAAGTTCATTTTTCCGAATGACAAGAGAACTCAAAAAGTTGGACATAAAGCGGATCGTTGACGCAAACAGCACAAACTCCACCAGAGGTTGTATTTGTCTGCTTGCACATCTGTCGGGTACCACTCCTCAACGAAAAATGTCAGAAATCGACAAATGGCCGCTCTCTTCTTCACAAAGCGGGTGAACAATTCAAGCCCAAGATAAATTATGAAAGGATCCTTGGTAAAAGAAACCCTCAATCACTATTTCCGTGTTTTTGCATTGGTGAAAACATGCTATGAATCAAACACTCAGCTTCCTTAAATTCGTCTCAAGCCATATGAAGCGGGGAATCAGACAAAATATGAGTGTTTTGCGATGAAGAATTTTCTTTGTTTATTTGCAAGATGCACGTACGAGTACTGTTGCCAAAACCCAATCGGCCCACGCGAAATTGTGTTTTGTCAGCGCTCCGTTTCTCGGTAAGTGAAATTCTTAAAACGAACAAATGTTGAGGTAGAGATATATTACCCCAGCGAAGGTCGGCCAACAGCTCGAACCAGGGTTTAAAAAACGTGACATGGCCATTCAAGAAGAGACCAGGGAGATTTATTGGCCCTTTACATATAAGAAGGATTCAATGACTCTAGAATGAGGCTAGATAGGGAATGTGAATGCCAATTTAAGCACTTGAATTTAAAGAAAAGTCGATTTGTTTAAACGACCCGGTACCGAGCGAGATACGGTAACAAGATCTCCGTGAAATGTTGGCCAAATTAAAAGAACTCGGCAGGTATTTGATCGTGCACTGTTTTGGCATTTGTTAAAAATATACCACATGGCAACATTTTCCATTTCTTTTTATTTTATTTTATAGACAACAATGATGTTATTGAAAAAAACTTTATAAAATTGTCAAAGAAATGTGTCCTTTATCGTCAATGTTTGTGTAATACCTGATAAATACCTACCAACAAGCTCTATCGGCAATTATTTTATGAATTCATCAATTTTTATTTTTAAACAGGTCTTTGACAAATCATTTTGAAATTTGAAAATTCTAAAATATTGTGCAGTGGTTTTAGTATCTGTTGTTTCCATAAGCTAGAGTGTATTTCCAGCACAAAATGTGTCTTTTATTGGTACTGTTTTTATAAAAATTGTTACAAATTAGCCTCATCACCATGGATGTTATGATTTTATTTATGTAACAGTTGTCAAAGAATCATTTTCTAAATTGTCATAATGTAAGTAAATCGAAAACGGTGTTAGTTTTTTGCTCATGCCTATTTATCGGATAGCATTTAGTAAGCCATGCAGCGTTGTGTTTATTTTCACCACTGCAGAAACGCTTTCAACAACCCCAGTCAACCAGGTCGACACGAATTTGTAGTTCATCACTGGAATTGCTAATAGCTTTGATTTTGAAGACCGGAACAAAGTTGTCACTGATTTCGAAGCTCACAAAGAAAGTGAAACCAATTCCGAAAATCAAACGAAAGTGAGCACTCAATTGTCTCAGTGAAAAAAAGATATCATTGGTTTGAAAAATCACAGCGAATTGTGATCTGCATTTACTTGCTCATGCACACATCTACAGTTGAATAGAATTTTTTTGCAGTTACTTACAAACTTATTCTCAGTTATTTGTATTTTGTACACGGACCAGCATGTCACTCTGTCCCAACGAATTTTTTCGGCAATTTTTGTTAAAAAAAAAGATCGCGCGAAATGATGATGTTATCCAAAGTAATGGCCTCCTTCACTAAATTCTAAAATCATGCTGTTAAATATTTCACAGCCAAGAATGATAACAGTCCCAGTACTTGTTCCGCGTGTGTGTGATAATCTGTCCTGTATGGTATCAATACCATAACAGCTTCATTACCATGTCACTTAAATTTCAGCTATCGTTGAGAAGGACAAGGAGCCACCTAAATCAACCCGGAAATTGACATATTGATGGGAAGCAGCGCGGCGCCAAACACAACTGGAGGTTTGTGAAACTTAAATCGTATCAACACACGTCATAGACATTACCGCTTTCCTTTATAGACACCTTGTGTTTTTGGTTTGAATTCAGGTTAAGGGACGGTCAAGAAGAACTTGAATTTATTCTTATTGTTAACATCTTCTCGCATATTTGTTTCTCAATGAAAATCATTTTCTTTCAGCTTTCTGTTCAACAAGTATAAACCTGTTGTTCCCAGCCAAGTTGTAAACAGAAAGTCATTGAAGTTGGTCATAAAGTCATTGAAATTTACAGATGCTTTCCAACCTGCTCTTGAGGTGGATGCTTTCTTAGTTGCCCTTGAGATGCTTTTCTGTGCTGCGCCAGTACAGTGGAATCTGAAAAAGGTGGAAAGAGACACCGGCATGGTTCCATCTCTGATGAGATGAATTCCGCCGAGTCCAAAGTTCAATTCTCAGAATGCCGCGAGAACTTAAAAAGTTGGGCATAACACGGATCGTTGACCCAAACTGCACAAACTCAACCAGAGGTTGAATTTGTTCGCTTGCACATCTGTCGGGTACCACGCCTCAACGAAGAAAAATGTCAGAAGTCGACAAATGGCAGTTGACTTCTTCACAGAACTGGTGAACAATTGAAGCCCGAGATAAATTATGAAAGGATCCTCGGTAAAAGAAACCCTTAATCTCTATTTCTGTGTTTTTGCATTGGTGAAAACATGCTATTCATCAAACACTCAACTTCCTTAAATTCGTCCCAAGCAATATGAAGCGGGGAATCTGAAGAAATATGAGTGTTTTGCGATGAAGAATTTACTTTGTTCATTTGAAACATGTATGTACTGTTGCGAAAAAACTATCGGCCCACGCGAAATTGGGTTGTGTCAGCGCTACGACTGCCGGTAAGTGAATCTCTAAAAAGAAACAAATGTTTAGGTAGAGGTATAATACCCCAGCGAAGGTTGGCCAACAGCTCATATTCAAAAATATACAGCTCCATACTTCTTTGCATGCTTTTCGAACCAGGGTTTAAAAAACGTGAGATGACCAATCAAGAAGAGACTAGGGAGATTTATTGGCTCTTTACAAATAAAAAGGATTCAATGACTCCAGAATGAGGCTAGATAAGGAATGTGAATGCCAATTCAAGCTCTTGAATTCAAAGAAAAGCCGATTTGCTGAAACGACCAGGTCCCTAGCGAGATACGGTAAAATGATGTCGTGAAATGTTGGCCAAATTAAAAGAAGTTGGCAGGTATTTTACGTGCACTGTTTTAACATTCGTTAAAAGTATGCCACATGGCAAAATTTACCATTTGGTTTTATTTTGTTTTATAAACAACAGTAAAGTTATTTAAAAAAAACAAAATGAAATTGTCAAAATAATGTGTCCTCTATTGTCAATGTTTTTGTAATACCTGATAATTAACAACAAGCTCTATTGGCAATAATTTTATGAATTCATCAATTTTTATTTTATAAACAGGTCTTTGACAAATCATTTTGAAATATGAAAATTGTAAAATATTCGTAATGTGCAGTGGTTTTATTATCGGCTGTTTCCATAAGATAGAGTGTGTTTCCGGCACAAAAGCTGTCTTTTATTGGAAATGTTTTTTAAAAAAAATTGTTGACAAATTGCTATTTGCTTTGCAAATTGCTAATTGCAAATTGCTGATTGCTAATTGCTAATTGCTAATTGCTAATTGCTAATTGCTAATTGCTAATTGCTAATTGCTAATTGCTAATTGCTAATTGCTAATTGCTAAATGCTAATTGCTAATTGCTAATTGCTAATTGCAAATTGCTGATTGCTAATTGCTAATTGCTAATTGCTAATTGCTAATTGCTAATTGCTAATTGCTAATTGCTAATGCTAATTGCTAATTGCTAATTGCTAATTGCTAATTGCTAATTGCTAATAGCTAATTGCTAATTGCTATTGCAAATTCTAATTGCTAATTGCAAAATGATAACAATTAGCCTCATCACCATTGATTTTAAGATTTTATTTGTGCAACAGTTGTCAATGAATCATATTGAAATTGACATAATGTAAGTAAATCAATAAATGGTGTCAGACTTTTGCGCATGCCCAAAATTAACGTACAGTATTTGGTAAGCCATGCAACGATGTTTATTTTTCACTACTGCTTTCAACATCCCAGTAAATCAGGACGGCAAGAATTTGTATAGTTCAACACTGGAATTGAGTGTAACTCTGATTTTGAAGACCGGAACAAAGCTGGCACTGATTTTGAAGCTCACATAGAAAGTGAAACAATTCCGAAAATCAAACGGAAGAAAGCACTCAACTGTCTCAATGAAAACAAAGATATCTCTATTTGAAAAATCAAAGCGAATTATTTTCTGCAGTTATTTGCTCATGCATACATCGACAATTGAATAAAGTTTTTTGCAGTTATTTGCAAAAATATTCTCAATTATTATTTTTATTTTTGTACACAGACCCGTGTCACTGCGAATTTTTTCGGCGATTATTGGTAAAAATAGATCTCGCAAAAATGATGATAAGGAATGGCCTATTTCACTAAATTCTCAAAGCAGACAGCTAATTTTTTTACAGCCCACAATGATAACATCCACAGCACCTATTTGCTCCGTGTGTGTGACAATCTGTCCTGAATGGTATCAACACCATAACAGCTTCATTACCATGTCACTTAAATTTCAGCTATCGTTGAGAAGGACAAGGAGCCGCCAAAAATAAGCCAGGAGAATGACGTATTGTTGGGAAGCAGCGAGGCTCTAAATACAACTGGAGGTTTGTGAAACTTAAATCGTGTCAACACACGTCATAGACATTACCGCTTTCCTTTATCGACACCTTGTGTTTTGGTTTGAATTCAGTTAAGGGACGGTCAAGAAGAACTTGAATTTATTTTTATTGTTAACATCTTCTCACATATTTGTTTCTCAATGAAAATCATTTTCTTTCTGCTTTCTGTTCAACAAGTATAAAGCTGTTGTTCCCAGCCAAGTTGTAAACAGAGAGTCATTGAAGTTGGTCATAAAGTCATTGAAATTTACAGATGCTTCCCAACCTGCTCTTGAGGTGGATGCTTTCTTAGCTGCCCTTGAGATGCTTTTCTGTGCTGCGCCAGTACAGTGGAATCTGAAAAAGGTGGAAAGAGACACCGGCATGGTTTCATCTCTGATGAGATGAATTCCGCCGAGTCCAAAGTTCATTTCTCAGAATGCCGCGAGAACTTAAAAAGTTGGGCATAACACGGATCGTTGACCCAAACTGCACAAACTCCACCAGAGGTTGAATTTGTTCGCTTGCACATCTGTCGGGTACCACGCCTCAACGAAGAAAAATGTCAGAAATCGACAAATGGCAGTTGTCTTCTTCACAGAACTGGTGAACAATTGAAGCCCGAGATAAATTGTGAAAGGATCCTTGGTAAAAGGAACCCTTAATCTCTATTTCTTTGTTTTTGCATTGGTGAAAACATGCTATTCATCAAACACTCAGCTTCCTTAAATTAGCCCCAAGCGATATGAAGCGGGGAATCTGAAAAAAATATGAGTGTTTTGCGATGAAGAATTTACATTGTTCATTTGAAACATGTACACTGTTGCGAAAAACCAATCGGCCCATGCGAAATTGGGTTATGTCAGCGCGACGTTTGTCGGTAAGTGAAACTCTAAAAACGAAAAAATAGTCAGAGAGAGATACAGTACCCCAGCGTAGGTAAGCCTACAGCCCATATTCAAAAATAACCAAATTCATACTCCATTCATCGATTAAAACTCTCCAATCATCGATTAAAACGTGATAAAACCTATCATTCAAGAATCTCGCAGCGAGTTTTATTGGCTATGGATCCAATGTCTCTGGAACGCGGTTCTATACGGTATGTGAATGCCAATACAAGCTCTTGAATTCAAAGAAAACCGATTTGCGGAAATATTCCGGTCACCAGCAAAATGCGATAGTCGAATTAGAAAAATGATCTCCGTGAATTATTGGCGAAAAAAAGAGCTCAGCAGGTGCTCATAAATTGCACAATTTTTGCACTTTCTAAATTAAGCCATATCGCCAATTTATTATTAAATTTTATTTTATTCTACAAACAACAGTAATGTGAAAAAAGTCAAAATATATATAAAATTTAACGGATTTGGCGCATCCAGTTTTCAAAAGTTAAAATGTGTTTCAAATACAAAAAAGGTGTCCTTTATTGACAATGTTTGTGAATACCAGATTTATATAAATAAGCCACATCACTTATTTTCTATTTTTTTTTTATTTTATACACAGGTTTTTGAAAAAACGTTTATAAATTTGAAAATTACGAAATAATGTGCATTGGTTGTAGTGCCTGCTGTTTCCATATGCTGGACTGTATTTCCAGCACAAATATGTGTCTTTTACCGGCACTGTTTTTATAAAAATTATTAAAAATTTGCCATATCATCATTGATTTTATGATTTTATTTGTGCAACAGTTGTCAATGAATCATTTTGAAATTGTCATAATGTAAGTAAATCGAAAAATAGTGTTAGATTTTTGGGCATGTCTAAAATTTACGTTTGCATTTAGCAAACCATGCACCGATATATTTATTTTGCACTACTGCAGAAACGCTTTCAACATCCCCAGTCAATCAGGGCAGCAAGAATTTGTGGTTCAACACTGGAATTGAGCATGACTCTGATTTTTACGAGCGAAAAAATCTGGCACTGATTTTGCAGCCCACACAGAAAGTGAAACCAATTCCGAAAATCAAACGGAGGAGAGCACTAAATTGTCTCAGTGAAAATAACGATATCTCTGATTTGAAAAATCAGAGATATCGTGAATTAGAGATTTACTTGCTCATGCACACATTTACAATTGAATAGAGTTTTTTTGCAGATATTTGCTAAAATATTCTGAGTTATTTGTATTTTTGTACACAGACCCGTTTCACTGCGAACTTTTTCGGCGATTATTAAGAAAAAAGATCTCTCAAAAACGATGATAAGGAATGGTCTCCTTCAATAAATTATCAAAGCTGACAGATAAATATTTTACAGCCAAGAATGATAACATCCCCAGTACTTGTTCCGTGTGTGTGAAAATCTGTCCAATCTGTCCTGAATGGTATTAATACCATAACAGCTTCATTACCATGTCACATAACTTTCAGTTATCGTTGAGAATGACAAGGAGCTACGCAAAATCAACCCGGAGAATGACGTATTATTGGGAAGCAACGAGGAGCTAAACAGAACTGGAGGTTTGTGAAACTTAAATCGTATCAACACACGTCATGGACATTACCGCTTTCCTTCTTAGACACCTTGTGTTTTGGTTTGAAGTCAGGTTAAGCGACGGTACAGAAGGGCTTGAATTTATTTTTATCTTAATCATCTTCTGAGATATTTCTTTTCTGAATGAAAATCATTTTCTTTCTGCTTTCTGCTCAACAAGTATAAACCAATAAACCAGTTCTTAACCCATTTTCGTCATGGGCTCGGAAAATCATTGAGATATACGGAATCTTTCTCATCTGATCTTGAGGTGTTCCTCTGTACTCCTTAGGCACTGAGAAAGCTGGTGAACGCGGGAAAGTCATTGTGACTCAGAGTCATTGAGATACACAGAATCTTACTCTTCTGCTATTGAGGTGTTACTCTGTACTCCTTAAGCACCGAGAAAGCTGGTGAACGCGGGAAAGTCATTGTGACTCAGAGTCATTGGATACACAGAATCTTACTCTTCTGCTATTGAGGTGTTACTCTGTACTCCTTAAGCACCGAGAAAGCTGGTGAAAGCGGGAAAGTCATTGAGACTCACAAAGTCATTGAGATACACAGAATCTTTCTCCCCTGCTCTTCTTGACGTGTTCCTCTGTACTCCTAAAGCACCGAGGAAGCTGGTAAAAGCGGGAAAGAGACGCAAACATCACTCCAGCCGTGGTCACTCGTATACCGCCAAGACTCCCAAGTTCATTTATCCGAACGTCAGGAGAACATAATCGTGTTGGGCATAAAACTGAACAGATATTTTTGACCCACACTGCCAGAAATCCACCAGAGATTGTTTGTGTTCACCAGCTTGCACGTCTCTCCGGTACCACGCCTCAATGCTAGCATGTCAGAAATCGACAAATGTCGGTTGCATTCTCTAACAGAACGATTGGAGCATTAATTACAGTTGTATAAGTAAAACACCTTTTTTTCTATTTATGTTTTTGCATTGGTTAACACGTTATATTCAACAAACACTCTCCTTAAATTCGTCCCAAGCAATATGAAGCGGGGAATCTGAAAAAATATGATTGTTTTGCGATGAAGAAGTTACTCCGGTTATTTGCAACATGTACTATTGCGAAAAACCAATAGGCCCACGCAAAATGGATGTTGTCCATAACAGCCCACATTCAAAAAATAACCAAATCCATACTTCATTACATGCTGCACAGATCACGGCTTAAAACCTGAGATAACCTGACATTCAAGAACAACCCAGGAAGTTAAAAAGGCCCTTTAGAAATAAAAAGGAACCAGTGACTGTGGAACGCGGTTTTTACGTAAAATCAACGAAAACACTTCGTGAGCCATGCATTGATATCTTTATTTTGCATCACCACAGAAATTCTTCCAACAGCTCCAATCAATCAGGAGGGCAAGAATTTGCAGGTCAACACCGGAATTGAGTGTAACTCTAATTTTGAAGACCGGAGCAAAGATGGCACCGATATTGAAACTCAAACCAGAAGTGAAACCAATTCAGAAAATCAAAACGAAGAGAGCAGTCGTCTCAGTGAAAACAAAGATATCACTGATTTGAAAAATCAAAGCGAACGTCGCACCGAGTTTCAAAATCAGAGCGATGATGGCACTGATTTGAAAAATCAAAGCGGAGCTAGTACTGATTTTCAAAATCAAAGCAGTGATTTGAAAAATCAAAATGGAGTCCGCTTTGATTTTAAAGATCAAAACGAAGAGAGCAAAGAGTTGCAAAATCAACTAGAAGTTGTCAATGATCTTAAAAATCAGGGAAAAGGCGGCAGTGCAGAACAGGTGAAGCAGATTCAAGATCAGTCCAAAGAAAAGGACACACCTGGTATGGTTGATAATAATTTGAATTCGAAGATTTTATGCGTAATATTTGCGCGCACTTGTTGTGATTAGTTCCTGTGCGTGGAATCCGTACCTGTACCGGTTCTGGCAATTAACTCTTAACATTCAAATTTCTGCCATTTTTGACCCACGATTTTCATAGAAAGCGCTCGATTCTTGGTTTCCATTTTAACATTCCGGTGATTTGTCATTGCTTTCCAATTTATTAAACTCATTCCTTTCCTATTAAAATTAGAGGGACATAAAACCTGGGAAATAGCCCTTCACCGTTTTCCCATCTTTAAGGGCTGCTCCTGAATTTCAACAGAATGAATGACCTGTGCTGTACTGCTAGGCTTTTCGCGGATGATCTAGTTATTTATTGTCCTTATGTTAGTCCTGAGTCCCAAGACATTTTGCAATCCGACCTCAATAAAATTCAGACCTGGTGTCGGACGTGGAAGATGAAAATAAATGTCGGGAAGTGCGCTTCTATATGACTTTCCTTAGGTCCGTCAGGTCTGGCACATAAATGCCAAGACGAACTTATTCGCTTGGCGGGGCACCCATCTGCAATGTGTCCTCTTTCAAATATCTTGGAGTAGCACTGTCTAGCACTTTGAAATGGGGTGCGCAAATACAGTTCAGTTGTTAACAAGGCGAGGGCCGCTTTGGGAGTAATCCGGCGCAATCTGTCTCACACAGAAAAAAGTATCGAGTTGATGGCTTACAAAACGTCTGTTCTTCCCATTCTGAATTATGGATCCCTTTCTTGTAAGTCACATTGACTCTCTTGAAAAGGTGCAGAGAAGTGCGGCCCGGTTCATCATGAACGACCACGGCTACAGATCCAGTGTAACGGCTGTGCTTATAATGAGCTCTGCCTCTCACCTCTGTTTCATAGACTATCGGAGAGACCCCTTTACACTTTGAAGAAAATCCTCGGGGGTTCCCTGCTCATCCCTCTTCCAGGTGAAATTCGAGCAAGCCAGTTCAACAGTAGCCGCTCCCACACCAACAAAATTCTAGTTCCCACAAGAAAGTTAAACACACACTTTCATTCTTTTTTTCCTAAAACCCTTCGGGTATGGAATTCTCTCCCCAAGGACTCTAACTTGATTAGAAATTCGACCGCCCCGCGAGTTAAGCTTGAGTTCATGCTTCTTTTTCAAACTCTTCCCATTTTGACTTAAAAAAACATTTTGACTTTTTTTCCAACATTGTTTTTAGCTTTTCTTCTCTCCTGTTCGTCATTAATGATCAATTCCGTTGTCCTGTTCATGTTTTTTGTTATCCTTGACTGTTTTTCTGGTTGGTGCATGTGTGTTATGTTTGCATTTAAATCGCAAATTCCAAATACAAATACAAATATAGTCAATTTCATTTTCCGTAATCTAGGAAAAAATTGAGAACTATTCTCACGTATTGCTTATCGCTCTATTTAGTTTGCTTTCCAAGGCAATTGTTTATCTTTAATTCTATGCTGATGGTTTTCAAGCGAAACGAATGGATTGGTACGAGCTCATTTTGATCAGCGAGGTACCCAGAGCATTATGACTATTTGTCCCAGCCACCAAGAGGGAGCCTTATCCCATTTGTCTGGACACCCTCAGACGTCAAGAAATTTACTGTCGTAATCTTTCATCATGTGATAATCTCATCAGTGTAACCCGCAACAGCCGACAACCCCTCCTGCAGTTAGCGGCTTGCGTTGTTCAGTTGCAATGGTCAACGCCAACTTTTTTCTTAAAAATCATGTGGCACACATTCCTGGGCTTGCTCCGTGAAAACCAAGTTTTCCTGACTGCGAAATATTCACTCCGAAAATCGCAATGATTAGAACTCAATTATTATTGTCTCCCTTTTTCTCGATGATGGCGGAATTGTGTTCGTCTTGTGATCATGTGAAAGAAATGAAGATTGTCCTTTTTAGTAACGCGCTACCATTGCCCAATTTCAACGGTTACATCGTGACAGTCCGCTATCGAGATTTTCCGAAATGATGACATCGGACCACTCAATGATTGTGGTGAAGGAACTATGTAGCTCACTGACAACTGAATCATCGCAATCATCTGCCTCCAAGAATGAGATGGCAACGTGGGCAGTTCATGGCCAATTTCACTTGTTGAACACCTGTTGAATTCCACACAAATTGTCGCACTCACACTTGTTGATTTTTTGTTGACACACTTGTTGACAGGCTTGTTGAATTCTTCGCTGGTTGAATTCCACTTGTTGAACTATCATTTATGCGGTGTTGGGTTCTCGAGCTATAAGCAAGTTCGTTTGGAAGGCAGTATTTGTAGTGGCAATGCGTGCAAATTCACCGCAGACAGCATTATCAGCGCCACATTAAATCGATAAAACTTGAAAGTCACATAACCAACTCATATTTTCTTGCATCAGCACAAAAATCAAGCTACAGAATCGGGCCAAAGTAATCGAACATGCATGGCGAAATTTTATGCCAACTCGGACATTGACGAGTCGGTTTTCTCTCGCAATTGTTTTTCCATGTTTCTCGCCTCAGCTCCGGTTCTTTTCATTCCTCATTTTTTTCATTTTTCCTTTTTTCAATAAATTTCTTGCGTTTTTACCGGGCAAAATAACTTTTTGTTTCGCTGATTTTTCATTGTACTACAGGGATCGCAAATAGCTGGTTCTTGATTTTGCTTCCGCTGATGCTGCAAATGTGCTCTCTCTGCGTTCTTCTTGTTCGTATTTGTCTCTGGTAGAGCCGTACACATGGCCATCGCGCAAAACTGGCCACCGTTGACTTCTTTCCATCGGACATCTAGGTTATGTTGAGTTCGGATATGCTAGCTTGGGTTGGTTACTAGGTTGGGGCTAGTTAAGGTTGGGTTAGGTTGGGCTGGCAACCGTTTCAGTTTCAAACATGCAGTCTAAGCAAACATGAGAAATGGAGGAAATGCCTGCAAGAAAAACGTTTTCCGGGTGCAAGACTTCTTTAAGAACTTCGTCCTTGTCATAATGCAAAAAGACTTTCTCTTCCCCGGGTTGTTCTTTGTGTCCCAGGATCATCATATTTGGGACGGAGGGCAAGGGACGACTTCGAAAACCTGAAATGACGCCTTGTTAGTGGCTTGATCTGCCTCTCTCTTGCACCGGTTCGTGATGATGCTGTAGCCTGATCCTCCTGCCGCGTGCTTGCATCGTTGGTACTCTTCGGAATAGCATTTTACGGAATTGGAAAAACTGCGATTTCGCCTGATTTTGTTTTTTTGGCTGAAACTTGCATGTTAAGAAACATCCCAATCTCCCTGCTTCACAGAAAATCGCGCCTCTTGGAAATCACACCTGTTCGCCGCTTATCTTTGGCTCATTAATGCAAAAGGTCTTGCATGGGTCATGAGAAATGGAGGAAAAGGGTCATCACCGGTGTTTATCAAATTTAACAGGTCGAGATGGCACAAATGCCTGGCTTGTTGAATTAGACCACAGAACAACAACACCGAAAGAAATTCAAACTGCATGGCCGATCAAACCGCATTTTTGCAGTTCCCAATGAATTTCCACTCGGCATATACGGAGGTTAATTGTTCGATTAGTTTAGCATGTTCCTGTATATCAGATATAGAGCACAAAAATGTCAATTCCATTGTGTCCTTGGTCATAAACATATCTTTCGTACATAAAACATAGAAATCGAAAGTGTAACATCGGATGTGGAAGAGATAAACAAGAAGAAAGATGGTAAAAGAAAGTCGCCTGTAAACTTTCGCTCACTTTTGAAACCGTTCAAGCAGATCCAGAAAACCTACAACAGTGGTGAGTGGGTTCCTTT
>JASGXE010009930.1:0-42101 GCA_030068105.1 Sinentomon sp. SZTP_YWyxl
CAGGCCTCATAGCGGACCCAGGCAAAATGTATTTCAATCACAAAACAGAATTCCGACTACGTAAAATTGAAAATGGGTTCAGAGACGAAAAGCAAAGGATTTTGAGCCTGGTGCAACAATCTGGCTTTTGACAAGTTTTGGCACCCAGTGACAATCTGGCTTTTGACCATTTTGGTGCACAGCAACAATCTGGCTTTTGACTATTTTTGGCGCACAGTAACAATCTGGCTTTTGACTAGTTTTGGCACCCAGTAACAATCTGGCTTTTGACCATTTTGGCGCACAGTCACAATTTGGCTTTTGACTAGTTTTGGCACCCAGTAACAATCTGGCTTTTGACCATTTTGGCGCGCAGTAACAATCTGGCTTTTGACCATTTTGGCGCACAGTTATAATCTGGCTTTTGACTATTTTTCAATGAAAAACATCACCTCCTGAAAGTTTATTTAGTTGAGTATAAAAAACTTTCAGAAGTGTAAAAATGAAATGGCAAGGTTCGCAGATCCAGAGAAAAATTCACTCAGTGCAAAAATGTAGTCTCCAGAATCACAGATCTCAATTATCGAAATTCAAGCTCCTCAAACAGTGAACAGTTAGTTGAGAACAGAGAGACATGCTTTGTGCATACTTATTTTCTCAGCTACCCACACTCCAACTGCTCTGTTCTCTTCAGGGTGGACTGGTCTGCATCGCCCCCCAATCCACGATCGGGATCGCCAACACATGACCATGATTCATGACTGTGGTTCCCTCTTTCATGTAGATCTTTTTTTTTCTCACACGTTGAACGGACCTGTAATACCTATCATGCAGCATTCCATATTCTAAGTGTATGTTGTGTCTCAGCAGAGACCTGGGGTTCAGGTGTTTATGCTGACTGCCTTGTTCTTTGCAGGGAGGACTTCTATCAAAGATTCCCTGATTCTCCTGTGAAACCTTTCCAAAGACCAGTGGGGCTGTAGGAAATGTACCGCTACTCCTATTTTTGCAATAATTTGTCTGTCACTCTTGCCTGACACGGCCCGTTTCAAATGGCTTCATTATGCAGGGCACCTGAGATCAGTGCAAATGGCTATCATTCAGTCACCTGCAAATTTTAACTCTCGACAAACACAAGCAGGGTACCTATCTATCACTTATCAGTGATGGCTCTCAGTGCAGCCGAAGTGTATGAATTGTTTCCCTTGGCTCATTGCCATGGCCAGTGCTTCCATAGTTTCCGATTCATTTTTTCAAAGTTTTTCATTTTTGCGAACTGATGTCATTTTTTTGAGAAGTCTTGATGAATTTTTTCTGAGATCGGACCGATCACAATTTATTGTTTACATGGCAAATGACAACAGGCAAGACGACAGGAGCACTTGCAGACAGGAATTCGGGCTTTTGCAATTAAATCTAAACATGCAAGCAAATTATGCAAAAACAACAGAAAGGGTTTTTTTTAAACTACACTGCTGACTGCAGTAGTTCCTCCATATGAATTCGTCTGCAGCAAGCTGAATATCACCAGTCGAAAATATGAAAACCAAAAATTGATAAAACCATGACGTATTTTCAAAGAAATTTCCTCGCCCCACATGATCCACATACACAATGCTGACAAGTTCATTTTGCTGGTTTACAACACAGAGACAAAACATGCCTCTCATAATGACGCCAATGACAATGCAATTGTTGCAGCAAAATAAAGTGTCGGTAATCAACCATCAGCCACCTTTCATAGTGCGAGCATTTCAACAGGCATAATTACGTACAAATCTGCAACCATAACATACCATCCAGTCTCTGCAGCTCCAGCACAAACACATTTTATTTACTAAAATATCACCCTTACCGGGAATTTCGACGATTTTATCTCCATGGTGTACTAGTCTTGATAATGGATGCGCGATGTGCCCGAGACGTCGACTCAACTCACACCATGGATATAAAATCGTTGAAATTCCCGGTAAGGGTGATATTTTAGTGTCAAACACATCTCCAAGTTTCCAACCTGCTGTTTACATTATTTTATTTAAGGTGGGACAGGCATGAAAAATGTAGAAAAATGTGAGATTTGGGTTTTGATGCCATTTTGTTCTGTGCTTTATACTGTACAAAATTCCAAAATTTCAGCAAGATATCTCCAATGGTTACTGAGATATCAGCATTCAAAGCGAGGTGCAAAAATGCATGCAGTTACGCTTAACGCACATTTCCAGGAAACTGTTATCGTTTAATCGCTATTTGCCGTAAACCATATTTTTACTTATAAAAGGTACATTTTCTTGGAAATTAGTGGTACCACAGTGGCAAAATTTGGTGTACTTATGTTATTTTGTCTGGGGAACATGCTGAAACTCTCCAAAATGACCTATCTTGTTATTTTAGGCCTCAAACCAACAATCATGTTGATTTTTTATCGCGATATTGGAAGATTCTTTTCCAGACATAATTTAAATATATTTCTAGCAATAATTATTGAAATGTCAGAATTTCAGATGCAAACCTGATCTGTTTCAAGTAAAATGGTGCAAACCCCACCTCCCTAAGTGGTATGAATGCTGAGAAAATGTACCTTTTATTAGGCGCGATTCCAGTTTTATGGTTCCGGTCATTAACATTGACATTTTTTTTAACTTTGAGATTGCCCTTTTAGGGGGTCATTGATGCATCATTAGTGAATAAATGTGCAAAATTTCAAGTCCTTAGCACCACTGGTATGGATTTTAGGGCTAAAAAAATAATGCGATGCATTTTTCATGCCTGTCCCACCTTAATCAACAAATGTTGAAAAAGCAGGCAGACAATGTTTTATGTTGATATTTTGATGTCATTTTGCTTAGTCCTCATAAGATGCAGAACTGAGATCTGGGGAAAATGCACTCACGAGCAAAATGCACAGTACAAAACACCGAAACAACGCACAGCAAACACACAAAAGATGGCAGCATGTCATGCCAGAAAACAAATTGGCCAGAGAATAAGACGATTTGTGTCCGAGGTTAAAAAGTAAAATGCAGAACTTGGAAAGCACTTTGGACAGCAATTAATGCATATCTTTCAGAATTTTTTTTATACTTTCAGTTACCGGTTTTTGTTAAGCCTGGGTACTGGGGCCAGCATGTACTGATGGTCGATGATCAAATTAATGTTAAAATTATTGCAGTGGTTAGTCCTATGGAGGGCAAGCCGGGTCAAAGTGCAAGCAAAGAGGGTCATGGGCCTGCTTTTGGCCTAATTGTTTTGAAATGACATCAAAAAGGATTAGAGAAAACATGATACCAAATTAAAAAGAAGTTTGTATTAAAAGTTTCGTTTGATGGGACACAAACACAGAATGGGGACACACCATGCCTCTTACTTCGACTTGAACAGCAAGACCTATGAATAACGCTAATTAGGATATCTTGGTGGGATGGCCTGCACCCACGGGAATTTGACACTGAAAATAAAAGTGTTATCCTCAATTTTAGATTTCTGTTACGCACTGCAAGAGTGAAGTTCAGCTCCCCCAACATTATTTTTCCTTCCCCTTAAGAAAGTCTTTTTGGTATAAAAAATCCATTCCAGAAAGCAAGCAAAATGGTGAAGACTATAACATTAAAAACAATTTTAGGTCCATATGCAATTGGAATGTAATATCAAACATTGAGAAATTGATCACCTTTGGCTTGCACTTGGTCGATAGCCAAGTTTGAACCTGCAGTGTAGCTCATATTGATTGATAAGAGCTATTTATTCACCTGCAGTGTAGCTCATATTGATTGATGAGAGCTATTTATTCAAGAAAATAACCAAGCATGTTATCAAGAGGCAAAGTCAGGCCAGGCATCTGACAGAAGGTCAGTTTCTACAGTTAGATGTGGTACCAGACAAAAATCACAGCCCCCAGCATCAGAATGACAGGCCCCAGTATCAGACAATGTCCTGTAATGAATGTCCTAGAGGCTTTGACAATTCTTCTCGACAGATGTTTAGGAAAACGTATCCGTATCCAATGCGAAAATTGCCTGTTAGGTGAGGCCTATTTTTACTTGGAGTCGCATTTGTGAGATCCTGGAAAGCTTTCCATGTCTGTGCTACCACACAGCCTGAAGTGAAATTGTCCAACTCACCTAGGAGAATCCTCGGAAGATCACATTGTTCACATTTATCAAGCATCGGATGATTGTGGAATGAGCACAATGTACATTCCCAGTGAGGTTCGTTATGCTCTTCCCTGGTGACTACCAGAGGAGACGTATTGTTATTATTATTTCTTCCATCAAATGAATGTTGGGAAATTCTCCTGTCCCCTGACAGAGAAGATCCAGACGTGGTGGGCCTTCTCCTTGGAAGTGGTGGTGTGATGTTATCGATTGCCTGACATGATGAAGATGGTGTACGGTACAAACTGGACTGGTTTGGACTGATATTTGGTGATGGAATGTTGCTGGTTGAGCTGGCACTTAACCACCGCCTCTGCTGTTGTTCATAAGACAAAGTGCCTAAGCAAGGGATACATAGAAGTGTCCATCAAAATGCAGACAACCATTTCACACAATTCAACATTCCCCAGGTGACCGTACATATCTGCTTTACAGCCTTTTTAATAACACCCACCCCAACCAGTCACCCATATACGAATAATCAGATATGTTCCCTCTTTCTAAAGTTTCTATGCACCTCAGTTTCTCACAAACAATCCGGTCACCTTTTTAGCCAGCAACAGCCAGTTATTACAGTAGCCTAACAATGTGTTTTCTCATGAAAAAATATTGGCCAGTCTGGTCTTTTTTCTCCCGAGGGGGCAAATTTTACAGTTACTGCCACTTCTCTGGAATTCATCACATGGCAAAGAAACACGACCCCCTAACCTCATCCCTCCTGAACCTGAAGCTTGTTTTTCTTTCACACATCTAGAACTCAAGAACTTCAAGGAAAACGAACTTGCATCAACATAATTTGCTATATTTGAAAATTCATATGAAGTTCAAAGCAAAGAGAATTCTCACAACTACAACCAGAAGAGAAATGCCTTGGACGTAAAGCCGCAGATGAGAAGCGAACATGCTGGCCATACAAACAACTCTCGTTTAGTAAAAATGGCAAAAAATAAGTACCTATTCTTTTTCTAGCACACGTCTGAGGTTAGGTGACATGTGTGTATTGTGTGGCGCAATACTAAAAGGTAAGCTTGGAGAAATGCTCTATTTCGGCAGCAAAAAAATGCTCTTTTAACGAAGTCTCCAAATGAAGTGAAGAGACATCAAAGACTTTTTCAAAAACAATTGCATTGGCAAAAACCTGAGGAATTCAATCAAACGAAGTGGTTTCAATTCGATGATATTTTCAAAGCAGAACAAGTGTACCATAAAAATAAATCAACGAACCATGTGTTGCAATGGTATTTCCGTTAGCGGGTGATCCTGTTGCTGCAGGGGTGTAAAATTCTTCATTTGTTTCCCCGAGTGGAACTATGGAAAAACATACGTTACAAGATTAAACAAAAACTGTATTGAAAAATGAAGTGGTTCACCTGAAAAACCTCGCAGCAAGGGCTACAGACAGAAGCAAAAAATGTAATAACCAACTCCATCAGCAAGGAAAACATTGGTGTCTTTCGTTTCAACTTGGCCAAAGAGAACATTTTTTTCTGCATGGCAGCCATTCAAAAGCAGCAATGAAGGCATACTTTGTTTCTGATGTGCTTGTCTTGTGGAACATTTGCCAGGATGTGACAATCCCAACATTTGAAGGACAGAAAATTGAAGAAGTATTTGACAACCACGAGTAAGGTGAAAAGTTCGACAGACAAATGGGCGAACAGTTTTTCAAGAAAAAAACAAACAAACATGGAAATGGTTCTTTAGTAATGGTGACATCGAATCCCCAAAAGGTGTCAACCAACCTTGGTCATTGTTGAAGAGGTCGACTTCCCTGGCCAGGCACTCGCATTTCACCTGCAATTTCCGATTTTCTTCGCGGAATCTTTGAAGATCAAACTAGAAATTAAATAAACAAGAAATATGCAATGAGAAAAGATTGAAGTGCATGATAGAATATGTCAGAATAGGAGCATTAATCCAGTAAAGCTTTTCTTGGCGATGACAAACATTCCAAGTAAACCCATAGCCATCATCTGCTCACCGAAATCACCACTCACCGACAATAGATCTCATCCAAAAGCCAAACACCCCAAGCAATTTTTGAACCTGTGAAGCAAAATTAAATTTGCAGCAGACTGGAGCATCAGAAAGGTTTCACAAATAAACTGCTCTGGCCGAGAGAAAATAAAGTGCAGGGAACAATTGGCACAACTGAGGTCAAGGCTGGTGGCACTGGAAGACAAAAAAATACAAGATGGCAGGAAGGAACATCCAGCAGAGTAACAGCAAATGTTCAGAAGCATATAGTGAAATGAAAAGTCGCGAATTACATAATCATGTAAAGTTTACAACAGCAATAAACATGGTAAACATGAAAGAAAACATGTAACGACACGAGAGACTCGAAAAGTCGAAAGCCTTTGCAATGAGATCCAAGTGAGATAATAAAACGCAAGAGGCATCATAAAAAGAAAAGAGAATAGAATGTACCTCTCCCTCTCTCTCTCTTGTTCAAATGTGCATGCATGTCCATAGCCAGGGGAATATGGTACAGGGGGACAAAATACAGACAAACCACAGGGAAAACTTCATAGTTCTGGTCGAAAAGGAAACCTGCAGTAGTAAAAAAAGCAAACCCCATTTTCACTCGCTGCCTGCTTGTAGTCAACAGTCAATTTAGTGGATAGATTTGTGTCAGTGTGGCGAGAGTTTTATTTCCATGCACAATGCTAGTTTTTCCATTGTTGCAGAAGATGCATACCTACATCTGCTGAATAGCCATAACAGGCATGAGTGACCCTGGAGAAAGTGGCAGCTTCATCTTTTTCTGCTGATGCATTTGAGCAAATACAAAAAAACTTGGGCCATTGTGCAATGCATGCAGCTGACAATAATCACATAATAATTTAGAGGTAGGTGTGCAAAGCGGCACAAAACAAATCAGAAATATGCCTGTAGGCCTACTCACTGTTATCAACAAATTAAAAAAAAAAAAACAAAAACGAAAAAACAAGTGGCCCGGGGTCATGTGGAACTTCATCAATATTGAGTTGGCTCTTCTTGAGATGGGGCTTTTCAGAAGAGATAGACTTCTTTCAAAATTTCCTGCTTTTGTGGATGTGCAAAAGCCGATTTGAGAATCTTCCATTGCGATTTTCTGTTGTCATATCCCTGCTGTCAAAATGCAAATCCGCTCAACTCTTTTAAAATGTAAAAATCTGGGAAAGTCGATACATATTTTGTTAGTGGTAAACCTGCGTTAATTTTTCAGCCATTTCTTCCACTTTCAGTTCAAAATTCAGCCCACTACCTACACATCAGCAATTCTGCTTCCTGACAATCAGGATATCCATTGGATTTCTCAAAGCGAACTCTCCAAGAGCTTGATGTCAGAGTCAGGTGTGAATGCAAATCCACTGGATATCTCACGACAAGCGTCTCTCTCAACAAACAGGCAATGCCAAGGCATTTTTTTAAAAAACAGGATGTTATTTTGTTTTATTGCAGCTTCACATGGCGCCATTTTTCTACTTGCTCGAACTGTTCTTTATTCTTGCAAGACATATCTCAAGCAGGAGCCAGCCATAAAGTGTCGAAATGAAAAAGTGCCACCGGGATCTTGCAAGGAACTCTTTTTCAGTGAGATAATTTCAATGGCGCCCAGAAGATTGAAAATATTTCGGAAAACAGGTACGTACATATAGCAAAAGCAAAACTAATCCAATTGTACATTTCTGCAATCACTTGGAAGCAAAGTGCCGTTATTTATTGGCAGATAGGTACCTAGTTTCCAGATTTCAGACACGTGTGATTATTTCCCATTGGCCAAATACGTGTGAGAAAATGAAGCACATATAATGAAATGATGAAATAGGCCTACACATATTCCCGTGACGCAACCAACAGCGTATTTGCCACTGGCGCCAACTGCCGGGAAAAATGTACGTGTACGCAAGCCAGGGTTAAAATGTGACAATTTGCCAAATAGAAAAAGTGAAGAAAAAACAACAAAATCAGGCCAATTTCCACTGAAGTTTCCATGTAGATCAAGAAGAAAGATCCAAAACGTGGGCAGATAAAATACGTTGGGAAAAAAACCCCGGCTCCACTCCCCACTTTACCACAGCTGGAAGTGGAGCGGTATCTCAAACTCCTGCAATCCCACAATGAATCCAGACGTGTCTGAAGTCACACATGTTCGCAATAATAATCCTACTTCCATCGTTGCTCTGCACAGCACATCGCCAGAGTCCTGTGTGCTGGAAACAATATATGACATCCCTGTGCTGCTCACGTTTTTTATTTATTGTACCCATCAAGAGAAACCTGGACACGACCCAAAACCAAGCAGGGCGACAGAAAAGTTTTGAGAGAAACAAGAGAACATGGCATTGAAATAATGACAATACAGAGGAGAGACAGACTCGTACATGACCTGAGAACATGGTTGTGAAGAACATAACTGGGGAAGAAAGCATTGTGTGGAGAAATGCCTTCTTGCAGCCAGAGTCACACTGGCATGCATTGCGCATCTCCTGAGATGTGTCATGTGTGGAGACAGGACAAGGTCATGCGATTTGGTTGCTGCCTCAAACAAGGCAGACAAGTTCTTGGAAGGAAAAGGGAGTTACTTGAATGACAGAAAAACGATGAGACAATTTTGACTTCAGCAAGTCCCTCGCTTTTCAGAGGAACAAACAGGGTTTTCCTTGTCTTTCGCGGAAATGAAACGCCACCGGTTCAGATGACTTTGACACATTGCCGTGTGAGGTCATGGAAGACCACTGTCAGAAGATATTTTGTTCTCAATTTTGTTTGACCACCCATACCCTGCGTCCGAGGCCCTTGGTCTGAATGAATCATGTAAAAATGTGGCATCATTCGTACACGACCTAAGACAGCTGCGAAACTGCCTGGCTCTGGGCTCACGATGTTAACTCAATAGTGGCTGCCGACACAGGTCAGAAACTGCAACACTTTTCAGCATCTTGTCTCCAACGATGCTGCAGCAGCAATGAACAACTGCGTGAATGACAGCAAAAAATAACTCTGAACAACAAGGTATTGTGCTTTGTTATTTCATCCATTATTTTAAAGCTTACACATTCTCATTCTTGAGTGAGCACACGTGCCTAGAGTGCGTACATGTAATGTGCTGACACTCATAAATCAATTTCCTGTTTTGCAAAATTATTTAGCTGCAATTCAAATGCAAAAAAAACGGATTAAAGTCCATCCGGCGGAGGATTAGAGGCAAACGCTGAAGTCATGGAAGCAATCCAATAAAAACACATCCCAGCAACTGCCGACCGAAAGAGCCAAGGCATTTGATTTAACATGACGGTTGCCATTAACCACTTACGTAGGTAGGTATCCCTTTGCATTAGCTAACTCCTCGTTTTTTACGGGCGGCTGGCAATCCGCTTCTGTGAAGTCCACTATTCTCAATGAATTTTCTCGAAAGTCTAGAGATGCGCAGAGGGAGGATGAGGGTGTGCGGTTAAAAAAAGTGAGAGAACTGTTGCAAAAACAACTGCTACCGTCATTCTCTGGCACCAGTGAATTCTCTGCTCCAATCTCCTGAGTGGAGGAGAATCGTGATGCTATGCCAGCTTGCCTGCCATTCAAGAAGTGTAGTTTCACTGGAAATTATGCTGGGCGGCAGCCAACAATTTTCTCACCACAGCATCTCAATTTGTTTCGTGTCTCCTCTCTAGGTTAAAGACCAGTATTTGACGGGGAACAAAAGAAAGAAGTATACACGTTTTAACTTCACAAAAGTGCAATGCAATTGCAGCATGAAGTGAAGTGGAGAATGATACAATTTACTTCCTGGCAATAAAGATTGGTCCTTGAAAGCCACAGATTTATTTGTCTGACGTACAGATGTTGTTAAGTGTTTATTAAAATCTGAAGGCAAACAGCCATCGCACAACACTTAGTTTGGTCAGGGAGAACTGGTCGAAATTTGGAGGTATGTTTAGCAACAAAAATGTCCTCCAATTAGCATCCATTATATCCCATATGATAATCTTTCTGGCACACTTCAACTTTTGAAGGAATTAAGCCACACACACTTCTCATGCACTTTTCCACCCCTCGTGATTTTGTGGCAGAGGAACACTGAAATGCAGTTTGCTGCAATTTGGAAAATCACAGCTTTCTGCTTGATTGTGCCGGGACAGTCTGAAAGAGCACCTTCCATTTTCGCAGGCGATCTGCAAAATAAAGAGAAGTTTCTCAGACTTTCAGTTATGAAGCCTGAGCTGTTGGTTTTCCTTTTCAGGGTGCTCAGTGAATTATCCATCTGAATTTTCTTTTTTTTTTTTGTGGATTCTTTTTTCCAGGGGTTGCGCAAGGTGAAACAAATTGAAAATCTCAGTATTTTCCAGATACTTTGGACAGTGCCGTTTTGTCAGGTTCTCTCTCAGCCATGGGATGAGTCTGTTTTCTTGTTCCCTTTGCCAGTAGTGTGTGCAGGGCGAAAATGCCAAAAAAAGGCAAGCCATTTTATTGCACTGTTTCTGTAAAAGGACCCATATTGTCAATGTGAATTTATGACTTTGACAGCACTTGGCTGTTGGGGGCTGTATGACGGAAGAAACACATTTTTCAAGGGAGGTCCCCTTGGTGCGTTGAAAGAAACAGAAATGCTGATACGACAATAACCTGACCCTTAAACGCGACTGTAGCTCTAAAACATTTTAATGAAAATGTGGGCCCTTGATCAGGGCAAAGGAGGCGAAAAAGTCACTTGAGCGGGGCGGCACACCAATGTACCGGATGGTCAAGTCGTTTCAAATCACTGCAGCTGCATCTTCCAGAGAGTCGAGTATGGTCGTACGCAGTAGTCAGTGGAGCCACCTCTGCACCAGCCCTGTAACTACTATCATGAAATCGACGGTCATCTGCTTCCTGAAAATTGAGATGTCATCTGCTGCCATCTCGGGCTTTCAATCAGAAGTTTGCCCTTTTATTGAATTGCCCTATTCGTGGCACACTGGCGCACCGCCCCGCTCAAAAGGTTCAGAATAAATGCTGCAGAGCTGTTTCAAAAAAAAATTCAATTCATAATAAAAATAGGGCCTAAGAATAAAAAAGCCAAAAATAATATCAAGCACATCGGCAGCAATGGGATTCTTCGCAAGGTTGTCAAACTTTCTTTTCTCAAAATCACCTGACGTTTTGGTAACAAAGTTCCAGAATGACAGCAGATCGCATCGCATGAGTTGCAAATTGTTGTGTTGCTGTGATCAGCTTCTACTGGATAAATACCTAAACAACACAACTGTTCCTGGCTTTCCGCAAAGACGGGAGAAGTAGTCGCATCCTAATTTTAAAAGGCCTATTGCTTTCGCTAAGGTCAAATTGCTTTCGCTAAGGTCAAAAAATATCAGAGATTTCGGTGGCAAATTGAAATTTTTCCGCAACACCATCGGAAAAAATCTTATCCACATGTGTTTTCTTCAGCACAAGTCACCTTGGCTTTTGCATGCTGTTCCACGAATTCCATATCACAGAGCACCCTGCCTCTGTAACAAAAAAGGGTATTGTCTGGCTGGTAAATAATTGGGAATGCAGAGTTGTGCAAGCAAAGCACCAATTCGTACAGTGGTGCGAACATTTCGCATCACCACAAGCAAAACGAACCAAGAAACGAATCAAGCCAGACACGAACAGATATCAGATAAGAAGACAATTTATAGCCGTCATGCTCAAAACATATTGTAATAAATCCAATGAAAGTGAAGATAGTGAAAAAAAGAAAAGTGCCAATTGAAAATTGAAAACTGTCGTCTGCCTGTTTCACTTGCAGAAAAGTCATGAGCCTCAGAATAAATTATTGGGAAACGAACCAAACAACTCTGCTGAGAGGAAAAGGCGACAACTTAGAATCTGGAATCCAGACAGACATATCAATTTGACTTTGCAAAAATAACACATATCCATCTGTTGCACATTTAAGGGCCAATTTTTCGAGTACGAACACGGGTGCAACTGCAACTCGAAAGAGACATTGAGGTTCAATGAGCCATACCATGAGTTCAAGTGCTGCAAATGCACCATGAAGACAGGAAAATATGAATATGATCTTGATAAAAGAAACTTTCTGAAGAGGACTTTGCCAAAATGAATAATTGACGTTGTGAATAGACGAGAAATGAATAATTCAACTCCTGCAGCTGAAGCTGGCAAAGCAAAAGGTGGCAGACAAAGCTGAAATGAGGACTTGCATTCTTAATTGGTTACAGAAACCTCTCTGTACGGTCAATCACTTCGCCAAAATATAATGTTTTTGAAATGGAAGTGGTTGCTAAGCAGAAAATTTTAAAGTCTGCAACAGACAATGCAGGATGTTGAATGCAGAAAAAGCAATTCAATAGCGACTCAGCCACGGAATACAGGATGAGGAAGAGACCAGAGGAACTCAAGCAAGAGACAAAGTTCTCACATTTTTCTGCAAATAATCGCGGGAAAAATATTTTGGATGTGGTTTTGGTGCGGCCACCTGAAATTTGCCGTAATCTATCTGTGGAAGATGGCATCTCTGATCATAAATTTGCCCACTTTGAGTTGAACTTTCACAAACCTAAAATCACAGCTGTAAACAAAACTATTTTTCCATTCGGAAAGGCTGATCGGGAAGGCATGTCAAAGTATATGCTGTCCAGATGACAGTGACTTTCAGAAAATGTCTGATGACGACAGAGGGGTTGATTGTCTCTGGGAACGTTTTTCTGAAATAACAAGTGAGGCTATACAGCTTTTTGTACCTCGGCGGTTAATTCGCACTGTGCGTAGGCCACCGTGGTTTAACTTGCATTTGTCTAACATGAAAAGGAAGTTACGGTTGCTTTTCAGAAATCGGAAGCGCTCACGTGAATGTGCTATTTCATATAAGAAAGCTCTTGCGGCTTATTCGGAAGGCAAACACAAGGCTCATTCTGATTATCTCCTTTTCTTCCGTGAAGGTTGCTTTGAGTAAAAAATTTTGGGAATTCAACAAAATTCTGAAAACACTTCCATTCCAACTCTCTCTTTTGATGATACCAATTGTCCGATTTTGGCTTCCAATGAATCAGAGAAAGCAGAGCTTTTGAATAGAGTGTTTGCAAAGGTGTTTCAAAAATCAAGCCATGCTTCCGCTGCATCTGATTCTTCTTGTTCACAGTGTCACCATTGGGAAGTCTTCTCTGAAACTTCCATCATAAATCGAATTATTAAAATGAAATCTAAAGTGTCTGAAGACGATGATCATATTACTGCAAGGTTTTTGAAATTGCTTCCTAACGTATTTAGCAAATTTCTTGTTTTGATTTTTAATGCTAGTCTAAGATTAGGTAATATACAATCCGCTTGGAAGCGCTACCTTATTAGACCGATCTTCAAGAAGGGTAGTAAATCTGACCACTCTAATTATCGCCCAATAATCCTACTGAACACGTGTTCAAAAATTTTGGAATTTCTTATGGCTACTCGCATGAGAGGCTATTTGGATTCAAATGGGCTGCTTTCTCCAGTTCAGCATGGCTTCCGGGCAAGCTATTCATGCTCTTCCCAACTCGCCTCTTTTGTTCAAGAGTTGTCTATGGTTTTGGATTCGGGGGGACAAGTTGATGCCATCGCAATAGACTTTACCAAAGCCTTTGACACAGTTGACCACGTGCTACTAGTTCAGAGATTAAATGATCTTGGGTTTGATGGATGCACCGTTAACTGGGTTCGTGGCTACCTTTCCAATCGGTCACATGTTGTTCCGAGTTGCCTCTCATTTGTCTGCACCATATCCAATAACTTCCGGTGTTCCCCAGGGGAGCATTCTTGGACCTTTGCTGTTTATCATCTACATTAACAACCTACCTGATTTTCTGAACTATAATATTCGGCTTTTTGCCGACGATTGCCTCCTTTATTCAAATGTTAAATGTGTAACTGATTGCCTTGCTTTGCAATGTGATTTACAAAATTTATCATCTTGGTGCATTGACTAAGCCATGAAAATTAATGTTGCAAAATGCGCTTCAATTTCGTTCTCTAAAGATGGTACTCAACGCAGACATATCTTTTTTATCGATGATATAAACCTTTGCCCCAATGCTCAGAAATCACTTACCTTGGGGTTACATTGGATGAAAAATTGAATTGGGGTCCTCACCTTGCTGGCATTGCAGCCAAGGCGAATTCTGCTCTCTATTTTGTCAAGCGGAATTATAGAAAATGCCCTAGAAATATTCGTGAGCTAGCCCACACAAGCTTGGTTAGACCAATTTTGGAGTATGCTTCCCCGGCGTGGGACCCGTTCCAAGTAGGTCACTCTCATATCCTAAATATGTTGCAACGTAGAGCCGCACGATTTGTAGTTGGTGACTATAGACGTTTATGTCTAGGTTGGAGGTCTCTGGCACATCGACGGAAGGTTGCTAGGCTCGTTGCCCTATTTCAAGTGCTGGCTAATGTTGGCGGCTGTTGAGGGCTGTTAAATTATGTTAACCTCCCAACCTGCTATTCACGTCATTAATTACCATAACTTTAAAAATAAATCCTCTTCGCTTCCGGTGTGAGGTTGGGAAATATGCCTTCATAACGAGGACAGTGCGTGACTGGAATCTCCTCCCTTGCGAGTGTCTTTGAACAGCCTCTAAGCATTCCTATTCTGCAAAGACGCTTGTCAGCGCTGCCCTGATGTCATTAAATATAGGTACTTGAATAAGTTGATTTGAACTTTTTCAACAGTCTCATAAAATTGTTCTGCTCTTGTATTTAAATTCATTCCACATCTTTGATGGTTTTAATCAGACTATTGAGCGTTCTTTCATATTTTTATGTCTTTCATTGTTTTTCAGTGTTCATTGATTCTGATATGAGGTGTACGCCTCTTAAAGAAATAAAGAATTCAATTCAATAATTATCAGAATATGCCATCAAAAACACGAACAAATTCCGACACTGTCCATCGGAACTTCTTTTCTTTGCTGACTTTTTACCATGACACTTCTGGGCATGTTAGAGCCATTCAGCACAGCTGCATCTCCAATGCTCATGTGTTACCCCATGAAGCATCGATCTTTGCACTTTTTATTGGAAAAAATAAAAAAGTGTTTAGATTGATACTTTAACGGGATGACACACGAGCTGTGGAGTTGAAGCTGTGCTGAATAGCTGTGACACGCGAAGAGGAAGTGCCATGGTAAAAAAGTCATCAAAGAAAAGATCATTGACAGCCACACCTGACACAAAATTCACCCAAGAAAAGGAAGGTCCAAGTAGTTCTGAAACTCCCAAGAGTAAGAAATTAGGTATCTACCTTGCTGCGAGCAAGTTTCTGCCAGCAGTTATACCTTAACCTTTTCCTGGTCGAAATCTTTTAAAAAGATGATTTTGCTTCTCGCAAATTGGGCGCTCAATTTTGCACAGAAAACGCTTTACACCAGAACAAAGAAAACGATAAACGATTTTTATTTGGGGCCGCGGAAAGAGACAGATGACTGCAGACATAATAAACAGTGTCCGAAGATCAAAATCAATCTGCAGAAAAAAGGTACAGAGTGGATTTTAAAAAAGTATTTCGTTCGTCTTTATAAAGCCAGCCCTACGACCGGAAAAGGTTAAAATAAATATCATTCAAATTAGGAATGAGACACTCAATAAAATGCCTTACAATGACATTCTGAGAATGTATTTGAAGGTGCTCAATGAAATGAATTGCTGCTAAACGTTTGCAGAAAAGAGTGCTGACAAAAATGGTGAGTGGTGTTGATTTCAGTGGATCTGGCAAACACTTCACTTATCATGGAACAGCAAATTAATCCATGAGATAAACTAGGAAACGCACCAAAACCCCTTGTTGCGTAAAAGCGAGCAAAGATTCTCTCCGGTTTTTACGCACATGACTTGACTCTTCTGCCGGCATTTGAAACAGCCTCGAAAAGTAAGGGTATGTGTTATCTTGAATCCAAAACCAAAGACATCTTCACCGCCAAATGGCCACCAGGCTAACTAAAATAGATCGACAGACTGAACATCCTCAAATCCCGTGAAAGTGAGAAAGCTAATGTAACCTAATCTTGCCGAAAACTAACTTCATATCCTGAATATCCCTGTTGCGGTTGCCCATGCAAACTGCAAATGTGATGGCTGAATTTGAAAGATTGGAGAATGAGAGCAGCAAGCTGTTCTTCAACAATGGACAACCCCGAAAGAACTCCGGGCATGACCCCAGGACTCAAATTATTGTGAACCGCAAACTAATTTCCTTACATGCTTAAAACATTTTTAAAACATCCCGTGCGTGATTGCCAATTTCGGGAATGCAGCAGAACAGTTCAAGCAATAAGCCTTTCCTGTTTATTATGTTTCCATTTAGCTGTAAAAAACCGCCGCCACAGTTCACCTTGCAAAACTCATTGCTGGGTCCCCATCCGTCCCTTATACGTCTTATGTTCTTATTTTCATCTTCGGAGGTATTTGCCTTTTTTGTCATGAGTTGACCTGTGAATGCATACCCGCGGCCTCCATTGGTTTTGCTGTTGTAGACGATAGCATTAACATGCATTCTTGACTGTTTTTGCTGTTCTCCGTTCGCTGTTTGGTTTGGCTTGCCGCAAGACTGGCAGTGTCGGCAAAAAGTTCAGACTCTCTGGAATTGGTAACTCAGAAGATGCTGTCCTTCCCCATCCAGAACTTTTTTTGTCTGCCGTTGTTCTTCTAAAATCGGCCTTACAACTTCATAATTTGTCCAATGCTTGGAAAATCATGAAATCATGGAATGCTTATTCTGGTGTGGTGGGACAGTGAAGTGAGTTGACTGACCATCGTGGCGCACTGGTTAGCGCGTCGGACTCGTAATTCAGCGGGTGAGGGTTCGATCCCCAGTCGGGACACGAAATACGCCGTTGCACACTTATGGTAGTGCATCCTTCATCGGCTAGGCACGGTGAGTGAGGTCGGAAAGAAAGACTCACGTGGCTAGTATGTTCGGCCTTCGGATGGAACTTTATGATAGAGCAGCATCACACTGCGCACGTTAAGACAGAGGCCTGACAGGAGACATGCACACAAGATGAGTTATCACCTGCCGACACTGATCGGTCACCTGCGGTTGGCTATGTCATGTGACTGGCAGTGCCAACAAAAAGTTCTGTCTCTGGTTTTGGTGCCTGGAGCGGTGGTGCATGTTGCAGCAATTGCCCATGGGAGTAGGCCTGTGCCGGTGCTTCGCCGGGACGCGAGATTGCAAACACTGCCGCAAGTTTTGATGGTGGGCCGGAGCCACCAGCGAGCATTTTTTCCGGAGAGGGAAAAGGGGTTTCGTCTGGTTGAGATAGCATAAAGGAAAAATAAAGACAAAAAAGAGTTAGTTTTTTCTGGAGAATATCGGACCCCAATCGAGCATGCTTGCACAAAACGCTCTCTGCCATCTGAAATCGCGGCAGCATGAGAAAAATCGCCGCCGAGACGCCAGTTAACAAACCCTGCCGCGACTTTAGATAGCAGGACGGGGCCCCCTGCGAGCATTCATTTTTCCGAGAGGGGACAGGGTTCAGTCAGGTTCAGATAGCTTTAGGTAAGAAAAAAAAAACAATATTGTTTTTTCTTGCGAGTGAAGGGCCCCAATAGAGCATTCTTGTACAAAACGCTCTCTGCCATCCAAAGTCGCGGCAGGGTTTGTAAAAACGCCACCGGGACGCATGTTTACACAACCAACACCAACATCAGATGGCAGGCAGCACCCCAAGCGAGCATTTATTTTCCGAGATGGAGATAGGGTTGGCAACAGAGTTAGGTCAGGTTCAAATTAGCTTTGTTGAACAATACACAATTCGGATTTTTCTTGCGAGTATGGTGCCCCAATCGAGCATGCTTGCACACAACATTTGCTGCCATCTGATGTTGGTGTCGGTTGTGTAAACATGCCGCCGGGACCTATTGATCAGATGCCTGGAGCAACGAAAATGCGGTGTTGTTTGCTAGTTTATCGCTGGTATAATGGTAGATGTCCCAAGGAAAACGAACACATGACGATCGGGACCACCAGCCGAAGGGCTTGAATAAGACTCAAAGACTCCACGATGATTGATGAAGAACTGCACAGATCTTTGATGCCCTTTTGACTTCCACTTTTTTCAACATAATTATCTAAAAAAATCACATTTATCGCACGTTTTTTCTTTGGCGCATGCTGCATGCCAGCAGTGCATTCCGGTTATTGTTCCCCCTGTATTTGCTCCTGGAACGTGGAATGGACGTCAGATGCTTCGAGAATTCTTTGCCCCTCTGGCACCGAAGAGAAACATATGTTGGATCAGAGACCGAACATGGAAACTGAACGGGGCGAATTTTAGCAACGGTCTCTGGGTTGGATGCGGGTGGGTCCTCTTTTTTACCTATTTCAATTGTTGTGTCCTGATTTCTCCAATCGCTCTTGATTTGGAGGGGACATCCCTGCTTTGCCTTTTGTTGCAATATTTGAAATGTTCCACACTGCCCGGCTTGTCCTTCGCATTGGTTTTTTTCAGCCTCGGCACTTTTCTGCAAAAAACAACATTCAGCACACGAAAACGTGGAAACTGCCGGCGAGTGAAAATGTTACTGACTGATGACGAGGCAACCCAAGAGGCAGCTCACAACAACAAAGTGACAAAGTCCAACACAGTTGATGAAAATGGAAAAGAACTGCAAAGCAACAATTTCAAGGAACCACAGGCAATCCAGAAAGGAAGCTGGGCGCCAATCCCACTTTTCTTTTCCCCAAACGTTGTCCCAGATGCGCACTGTCACTCGCCGGCCGCCGCACCGCCATCTTTCGGCTGAATTTTCGTCCGCTGGTGTTCGGTTCACGAATTGAAACAAACGCGTAAAGCGTGTTTTTCAGTGTCAATTTTTCAAAATGTTGTAACTCAACTTCTGCTGATCGCACAATGCCCAATTTCGAACTTAGCCGAGAAAACATCTCAAACTGTCATCCTGCAAAGTTTAATTGAAATAGCTCTTCCCGTTCGCCCGCAATCCTGTCGACATGAAATCGAAAAGCGGCCAGTAAGAGCTCGCTTTGCTCGCTAAAAAGCGGCCAGTAAGAGCTCGCTTTGCTCGCTAATAAAGCAACTCAAGACCAGTGTTTAAAAATCTTCGGCAGGCACATGGAAAACTGTTTCTGTTTACCTAATTTGTTTGCAACCAATGTCTTTGACTGAACTTTTGGTTGTTCATTCAGAAATCGATCTTTTGTTGTTCATTCAGAAATCTATAATCTTCTGACATTATAACCTCAATAACAAATAAAACACTTTTTGGCTAGCTGTCTTGGATTTTTGTCAACTGAACCGAAGTTGTTTTTGATCTCACCGGTTAAATTACGGTGACAGGGATGGAAATTTTAGTTGACGATTTCAGTGTGCGGTTTTGGTGTGATCGAACAATCATGAATCAGTCTGCAGTTTTGGTGTGGTTGGACAACTTCTGAGAAAATTTTTTTTTTTGTGGTTGAATCGAGACTAAACAATCTCAGGAACTGAACAAGAAAAAGACTGAAAAAAGTGTAAGAGTCGACAACTTGGACAAGACAGCTGCCAGGAACTGATGTACCTACATCCCTTTTTGTAACTTTAACCAACAGCACTTGTAAAGCCAGTAGAGCGGTAGGTACCAACAAAAGACTTACAAAATCAAATCTTCATGAAAATCGTTGTGGATATTTCAATGTGGAAGCAACAGGGCAGTTCTTCAAATCAAATCAAATTGGCCGAAGTGAAGGCTAGGTATATTTTTTTTCATATGACAGTGTCATTTTTCATAAGCAAGCGATTGTTGTTTTTGGTGGAGTGCCCAGCAGTGTGAGAGGCTTAATATTAACGATGATGGCGAAATGTGCAAATGTAAAGACATAATTTTCGTTGTCTGGCACACACTCTTGCTGCAACTGCAAAACTGTCAGCATTCGGCACCAGTGGAGCCGCAATTGAAGCATAACGATCAGCAGAAGTCCCAGATCAACTTCTCCTGAAGAAGTCCCTTCATATTTTTCATAGCAATAATTCAGTTCTGACTTTCCAAAAAATGCTATTTTCGAGGCCAGTTTGTGATTTGATATTCGTCGACAGCTTGGATTTGTTCAATTTGTTGTTCTTTCTTTGTCCTAATAGTTTTGTCCTTGTTTTTTGACAAATTTTGGCCAGCCCACCCAGAAAATGATGTGGACAATAAAGTTGTATTTTTGCCAAGTATTTATTCAGGTTTGTCACCTAACCAGGACCTAACTAGTACATTGCAAATTGATGTTGCCGAAGACAGCACAACCGAAGCAGTTTCACGTGCCTAAATCTCATATCATAATGCAAAAAATTCCCGTGGCTGCCAGTGAAACACACCTTTCCCACACAATCTCTTGTTGCACACTTTTGCATTGATTTGTCAACCAAACGTAAGACACGTAAAAACAGTGATGTGATACATTATTTACTGAATCACGTTGCCGTTATTTTCACAAAGCTCAATTCCATACGTCTTCGGGTGTTCCAGGAACATTTTTGCATTTCCCTGCTCTGACTCCCTTCAGTGAAGACCTCCCTTCTCCACAGGTTTTCCACATGAATAACAACATTTTTGAATTCTGAATATCATTTGCAATGAAACTGTTTTGACTTCCGCCATTGTGGCTCACCCAGTGGTGTAATGGAAAATATTTTCCCAGACTATATTCTGCCCAATTGGGCATAAAATTGGCTAGGCCATATGCCCAATTTCCCAAAAAGCAGTGGGTAACTTCCTTTGTAGACCATGCTGTGTCTAGCGATATGTTTGTAACCACGCCATTGTGTGGGACCATATGGCCTACATTTCACCACTGGGCTCACACCACTGCTAAGTAGAACACAACAATCAGAATTCACTTACACTGTTCACTGAAATGGTCTCCGTTCCAGATCTGAACCGTCTCCTCCTCACATCACAATCAAGTTCCAGATTTCGAACTTCAACCTTCAACGCAATGAGCCGTTTCCTCTCCGAAACCAGCTCCTTTTCAAGCTTGGATTTTCGGTCAAGTTGCTGAACCAAAAGTGCTGAAAATAGATTAAAATGGCAGCAAAATCATAATGGGTGCAAAAGTTAACTGAGTGCAAGCTCCAAAAAGTGTAGTGTATAGTCACGGTGGAATTTATGTACCTGCTCATAATGTGTTTTTTCCATCCAAATGTAGTGTCCGAAATTTTCTTCTTTCATTTTACTCTTTTACAGGCAGTGGAAATTAAAGTGCCAGATTTCAACAGAGCTTTCTGGAGCTGTCAGATTTTGACCTAAGTTTAAAAAAAATAATCTTCAATTTCTGCTGCATGGAGTTTTTTCAAGAATCTGAACAGTCACAATTTTTTGCAGCAGGACCTTGGCATGCTAAAATCAACATTTCACTGAGTCAGGGATTCCAACACCATTACCAAAAAATAATTTCTTCATTTTGGATCCATCGAAATGTGTACGAAGGTCATCCCAGAGTTGTCAACTATTCTGGGAGAAGGTCTTCCTGACTTGTGTAAAGTTTTATTTTGTTTGAAATTGTGGCCCGTCTTTCCTCTTTCAGATGTGCCTTGTGAATTTATGATTTCTTCTGATTTCTGGATTTCTGAGTTGAAATTGGAGAGGCTGATTTGGTCTGAGCCAGGAAAACATGGGTTTTCAAAATGATCATGTCAGATTTTATGTTTTGACATGCTTCAAACTTCGGGAAAATGCGAACAAGATCCATGATGATCCTGTTAGCATGTATGGCGACGACATCTGTTCCTATCATGGTGTTGCAGTTTGGATCAGCAAATTCAAGGCTGGCCGGGAGACCGTTAAAGAATCACCATGTCTGGGTCAGTCAAAACAGATTGTGAACGACCAAACAATTGAGGTTGTGAAGGGGACAATCACAGATCATCGAAATGCAACAGTGGCACACATTGTGGCCAAGACTGGTTTAAGCAATGGAACTGTTGTCAGGATAATTCAGGAGCAGCTTGGCCTCAGAAAGATCTGAGCCAAATGGGTGGACAACGACTAAAAAGGAGGCACCACCCGCACTCTGCTGCTGCATGACAATGCGGGGCCATATAAAACAGCTCTCGAAAGGCAATTTCTCACAGAGAATAAAATTACTGAACTGCTTCACCCACCCAACAGTCTCGACATGACAACATGTGATTTTTGGAATTTTCCAAAAATCAAATCTGGAATTGCAGGGAAGCTTTTCTCCCGGATCCATGATCTTTCAAAAGCCATACATTCACAGCTGGAGGCAATCCCTCAATCTGAATACCGCCAAGCCTTTGAATCATGGCAAGCAAGGCTGCAACGCTGCACAGAAGTAAAGGGAGAAGACTTCGAAGGAATGGGAAAGAAGAAGGAAAGATTCCCTTATTTTTGTCCAAATGAAAAAAAACCAGTTGCAAATTACTCTGGGATGACCTTTGTATGCATATTTTTATGCATTTGCACTTTGAATGCATATTTTTATGCATTTGCACTTTGAAATCTGGTGGAACTTTGTTTCTCAAAGCTTGATATATCTGTGATTTTCAACTCCACAGAGGATGAACTTGCAATTACCTCGAGCTGTGGGGTTGATGCCAGTTGTAAAAGCCGAGTGAGCTACTGTCAATGGACTTCTTGAATTGATGACGCAGTGATGAGAAGGGTGCACACATTCTTGCGATAATCCACCTACGTTACGTGGTGAGCATAAAATTGATGGTGCTCATGCTTGTAATGCAAAAACGAGTCAAAAATTCCAGTCAGAAACTTGTAGTCACATCAATGCTTGCGTCACATCAATGCTTGTCCAAATTCTTCAGTGTCATCCATTATATTCCCCGTTTCTCCAGTTCGATCTCACCTCTGCAAAATGGCCATATTGATTAACCCCATAGTTGTTAGCCATCAGGACAGGAGATAGTGCGGTGCAGCGAATGTTGGTAGATGAAAATATTGCTGGCCAAAAAGGTGTCTTTTGACACGGAGTGTGTCAGGTTTTTTAACATGGTATCGTTTTCTACTTGCATAATGATTTGAATTGTTGAAATGGTTCAGAGTCTACATTCAACACAAGAGGTACCTAACCAGACAAGTGCAGAATAACTTAAAGCATGTCCATTTTTTTCAGAGAATGACCAAAGACTTCTGAGACAGCTATGCACTTTGGAGACTATACAAGTCATACGGCGGAGAGATCATGACGGGGGTAACGCTAACTCCGAGCTGCGAAGTAAATTTTTTCCATTGGAGCAGATGGCAAAAATTTACCTCTCAGCTCGGAGTTAGCGTTACCCCCGTCATGATCTCTCCGCAGATAGTGAGGAAAATGCCATACTTTTAACCCCTCCTATACAAAACTGCTTGACAGCTTGCTGGTGAAGTCTTCCAACCCACAACGAGTCATCACAGCTTTGTTGCAACCAGGAAAGAAAATGGTCCAATAGATGGAGTGTCAGCAGATAAGGAGCATCCGATACATAAATGTCAGGTTAAACCAGTTGGACAACACAACAGTCGAAAGAAAGGTCAACAAACTCTATTGACAGGAACCGAAATAACACTGTAGAAGAAAAGCAACAGTCGGTTGGTTTTGCAAACTTCTGTCAAAATAATATGGATAAACATGCTAATCTGATTAAAAAGCAAACAGAAACACTGCATTTTTCTTCTTGACAGTCTTCCAAAAATCCATTCTTCCCCATCTTGGCACAGGAAGAACCAATGTGGCAGCACGGCAGTACTCACGCATGCAAAAAGATCCGCGATGCCGTGTTCAACACCGATGTAATTCTGGTGTTTGATTTTAATTGACTTTAATCCTTGGGCGTGTGCAGCATTAAAAGCTGCTGGTGATGGAATTCCAACTATGCCGCCGTGGCTTCAGTGGGTCCCCACACTTCCAACAATGGAGGGAGAAGAGAAAAAGCAAAAGAATTAATTAAGCTGAACATTGAGATTGGCAGGCAGACAGGTGGCGCATAATAATGCATTGGCTTGGCTTGTTGTTTCACATCTCAAGGGTGTTCCAGAAATATGGCCTCACCATTTTCATCGTTTGACTGTTGTTATTGTTTGCGTTCAGGACGTGACCGTGAATAACTGATCCAAATGCACAAAATCCAACAAATTGTTCAGAGTATTTTCCTTGCTGCCGAAGGCAAGCACATTTCAAAAGGTTGGCAAGCACATTTCAAAAGGTTGGCAAGCACATTTCAAAAGGTTGGCAAGCACATTTCAAAAGGTATTTAGTTGACTTGAACCGATTGTCTTTTTTCAATTACACCCGATATTGTATATTCGTTATAGAATTGTATAGTCGCAACAGATTCCATTCTCCAGGGTCGTTGCGGTTTAAAGCCATGAAGCAAAGAACGTTGCGATGGACATGAGAATGTAAAAAACATGGGATGCACCCTTCCCAACTGTTCACAAAAATAACAAGTACACACATATCCAACTAGTCGGGTAGTGCTTAGCTGACTTTGTTCTGGACACAAATCCCTTTTGTGCCACGGGAAAAGGGCTTCTGTGGTCGTCACATTTTTCCTGCAAAATAGTAGATTCTAGCTCAGAAATACAAGTTTGGCCTTCCAAACAGCTTGGGAATCCCATTTTATACGAGGGCTGTTCAAAAACAAATGAGACTTTTATGATAATTCTCCCTATTCTTCATCCATCTCATTCGCTTGGTGATTTTTTAAAAAATTGCTTTCTTCTGCACTGACTCACTTGTTTTCTTCAATTATGCTGGCCGGTAAACCGATGGTACAGGGTGTTTTTATCAGGATGGTTTGAAATATCTGCCGCTTCCCTTGAATGCAGCTCAGTGGAGAGAAAACACTTGCTTTTCACATGCTTGGCCATTTTGCAGAAAAGGAAAAACCATATTGGGTATAAGTGAGGTTGAACATTTCATGCAGTGCGCATCCAATGCCTTTCCTGTCCAGATTTTCGTCCTGAATCGCGTCTTTTGTCGTTCAGCAAAAACCGGTGTTGGGAACCTCTCTTAAAAACCAGGATCTTTTTCCAGAAATCTCTCCAAATTTCAAGAAATGTCTTCAAATTCCATGAGATTTCTCGCCATTGATGCTTTTTGATACAGCCCAAGACTTCTGGCTCCCATATAAGGCTCTGCACTGTTCAATAACGGTTCCAGTAATCAATGGAATGCCCTCTGCTTAATGTTGTTGGCATTTTGGGTTAACTTTTCTGAAAAAACTGCTCTCGTTTTCATCGGTATCAGAAAAATCACAGAAAACACCGGCCGGAGAAAGAGCAGAATCTCCTCCAACACAATGAATTGGAAATTATTAATTTTTCCTGGAGAGCTGCAGAAAAAACTACGACTTACTTTTGTCTAATATTGCAAAAACAAGGAAATTTCCGGCATTTCAATTCAAGAGATAATTTTCAAATGCATCCAAGATCCACAAGGCTGGAGCATTTCTTGTGAAATTTGACCAGAGTACCACGCAACAACCATTTTCTGAATGTGGGACAAAAGAAATCTCGAGGGTGCCAAGGGAAGGTCACAATGACATCAGTCTCACTTGTTTTTGAACAGCCCTCGTACGAAGCAAAACGTGGCAGCATGTTACCTCTAAAAGCAAGCTTTAAGAACCACTTCGAATACGACTCCCTGAAGTAGTTGGCTTTCAGGCTTTCAGACTTGCCAACCTTTCTTCACAATACACAAGCTAGGTGAAGTGGCATTTGCAATACAACACAGCTTGCTGCAGCATTACTAACTTCTGCTTTTCGCACGAAAAAAAAAATCAATAGGTAATTGAGAACAAGTGTATCAGACTGCAAGGGTATGCTATCCAATTAGCTTTTAGGTGAGGAAATGACTGTCTCCCTGATGGAATGAACTTGCCAGGAACAAATCCAGATACCAACCCCCAATGAAGGAATGCTGCATTGAAGTGTTGAAGTGTGCAGAAAACTGAAGAAACTGGACGAGTTTTTCTGGGTGAAAGAAATTGCCATTGGTTTGGTTCACACGGCAGACGGCAGGGCTTGCGGTAAAAATGACAGCTAACCACCGCATTGCAAGACCTAACTTTGAACCTACCCTTGAACATGTCAATGAAAGGTTAGGTTCTTGTTGGATAAGGTTAGTACAGGGTAGGTTTTCGTGTGTTACGTTAACTTGGGTTTGGTTGGTAAGCATAGCTTAGACAAGACAATGGAAAAATTAATAATAAAAAAGACAACTTTGGACTTCAACCTAACTTAACCCAACCCACAATGCATTTTGCAGAATAGCCAGGCTGGTTTGTTGGGGGATCATGTACCTACACAAAATACGATGTGTTAACATAGGACTTGTGAAAAGTTTAGAATTCCACAGGCCTCGTGAAAAAAGGAGTTGCAAAAATAGGAAATGAGGGAGAAAATGGGAAACAGTCCAAAATAGTGGGAAAACAGGAAAATCAACAGCCTGATCGTTGGATGTGGTGTGACAATTATTTGTCAGCATTCGATTTTTCTTGCAATCTTCTGTAGACTGAATGATTGGCATTTGACCCTCCAAAAAGGGGGCTAACTTCACGTTAAGGGTTCAATATCACTAAAATGGTGGCAGTGCAAATGCTGAAAATCTTGCACAATCTGGCGCTGATAGTAGGAAAACCTGTCAGCGAAAGCAGTTCAATTTTAACAAATTGTGCGTCCCAACCTCACGTGAATTTGGCCCCAACTTGGAAGCACTGATGCAAAGGTTGAAAATCAGGCACTAGTGAAGAGAAATCTGGCTGAAAAACACAGTTCCATCCAACGATTTTGAAAATTAGCGTGACAACTTCACGTTTAGTTGGCTGCTCCTCAGTGGCGTCTTCAAAAAAGGATTACTCCAGACACTTTCGGCCATAGGGTCAGACCCACAGGCTACCCCTGACACTTTTGGCCAGTAAAAGGGCTACGCCCCTTGCTGATGCTGAAATGCACTACGTACCAAAATTCGGGCTTCCGAGTCCCATCCATCCTCTGCGACCATAGTCAAGGTGCGCCACTGAATTGAAGGACAACACAGTGAAGCCCAAAATTCTTTGGCCATGCAAAAAATGAATATCAGCACTTTCTCCGAACTTGCATGTGCATATAACTTTACTTCATACAGGGAACTGGGTAGCCCAAATGTCTCTGGCCACAGCAAAAAGTTGAATTTGCTTTTTTATTACATTTTGTTGTTTGAAAGTTATTCTTGCTCTCCATGGATGTCATCACTTTGTTCGAGACAATTTCCAATGCAATCTTGTTGATGTCCGTGATTGGAGCCAAAAAAAGTCGCACATCTCAAAATACTAAGATAAAAAACACCAAATTTATATTTTCTTATGAACAAAGACTTTTGGCCAACCCTGTACATATGCATAAATTCGAGCGCAAACCGGCGCTCGACCTCTCTCACAGGTAAGCCTCTCTGCAAAATCCCAGTTCAATCGGACGATAATGAAAAAGTGCGGAGGCCAACTTCATGGCTGAAGTTGACTCCCACTTGGTTGTTCAATATCTGGAAAACGACAGCGGCAATTTCACCGAAAAACGGGTGCAATCCGTCGCCAACTTAACGAGAAAATGCCCTTTCCGTGCGAGAGGACTCTGGGAACAGACGGATAAAATCCCAGCTCGACCAGATTGTTTTCATGAAATGGGGAACCGAAGTTCCCCATTTATGGAAAATAATCTGTGTTGGAACTTCACATGAAGTTGTTGCCCCCCCCCACTTGGGTGGTCAACACCTGGAAAAGCGCAGCGGCACTGACGCTGAAAATCGGCGCAAACCAGCGCCAACCCCATGGTGGGTTCGAAAACGGCTGCAGCGCTGATTCACGAAATCGGGCACAAACCGACGCTGATGAAGGGAAACGAACCAGCAAAACTCCCGCTCGATCAGATGATTTTGAAAAATGGGGACAACACGTGGAGCTGTTGCCCCCACTTTCAGGATCGGTACCTCGAAAACTGCAGCTGCGCAAAAGCTGCAAATCGGGCGCATATGCCAATGGAGGGAAACTTGTCTGAAAAATCCCAGGTCGATTTGGCCCACTGCGAAATGAAATGCGAAATGCGTGGCTGACTTTGCGCGAAGTTGGCCCCCCACTTAGGAGTCATTGTCTCCAAAACGGTTGCCGCGCAAACGCTGGAAAATGGGCGCAGACGAAGGGTAAAAAATGGTGAGGGGTCTGCTTCACGCGAATGACATTCATTCTATGGCCAATCACACCCCAAAAACCAATATCTCGAAAACATCTGCGACAGAAAGCTGAAACGAACGTAAAACATAAGGAAATCTGTCTGCGTTGCAAAGGAATCATGCTCCTTTGGGTTGGAAGATCTGAAGAAAATGGAAGAAAAGAGAAAAAAAAATGGAAGAGAAAAAAAAATGGAAGAAAAAAAATGTCGGGACAAGTGGCTGCGCAAAAAAACAGGCAGACTGCAAAATTACATTCCGTCTGATCGAAAAACCTGCTCTCGCAACCGTCGCCGTCCTGATCTGGGCCCTGCCAGGTGCGGTGAAACCTGCACACCTCCGTTTTTCAGGTCGACGAAACGTGTTTTTCGCAGTTTCACGAATTCCCAAGGCGCTTCGGAAAACTCGCACGGAATTCGAGTCGTCACAAAGATGGGACAAAATGTTTGCCCATTTGTGATTGCGTTTTCCCGCAAAACACGCAGCTGCGCGATGTGGGTGGCATACCCGATTCATTTCCAGGGGCTGGAGGCTGGCTCAAGAGCCAAGACATTGAACGAGTTCATTGTGGTGACGTGGCCTTTCACCTTTTCTCCGTTCGCCGAAACTTTTCCATTGGAATCAGCCGGCACAGAGAATTCGAGGGCGTAAAACATGCAGCTGCGCGATGTGGGTGGCACAGCCAATTGATTTCGCGGGGCAGACGCTGGCTCAAGCTCAAGACTTCGAACGAGCAGCACAAGTGGTGACATGGCCTTTTCGCGATATCCCCGTTCGCCTGAGACTTTGATTGTGCAAAACACCAATTTTTTCGATGGCTTTTCATCATTCCTCTTGTTCAGACTTTCGCAGCGCATGATAATTTGCGCTTGTCGGTGAGGCCCAAGTACCTACCGCACAGGCCATAAAGCGCAAAGGCAATCATGACATTCGGACATGCCTTCCTTCATTTTGCGCCACTTCTGAGCGTCAAGTTGCATTCATTTTCAAAACATTCTCCTGCTCGCATACATGCAACGTCCACGAAACTCAAATTCTGGACTCAAACTCAAAAGTCAAACTCCTCCAAATGGACCGCGAAATTGCAAATTTTGCGATGTTTCAGCTTCTTGGGGCACTGCCCCCAGCTCCCGAAAAGCGAGACCTGCCCTTTGAACGCCAACGGGGCCCTGCTCCAGCCAGCCCCATCCCATTGCATGGGACTGGGAATTTTCCCGATTTTCCACAGATTCCATGCCTTCCCATTTGTCCCGGTCCTCTCTGGGAAATATTTTCGACGTTACTTCAGGGTGTTGTGGTTTTGGGATTTGCAACAGCCCGGAATGAACGATCCATCGGACCAAAATATTCAACCCTTTGGCTCACTTTTGCGCGCTTTTCAACGAAATGCGCTTGCGTGCGAAATGCGCGTGATGCACACAAGCGCATTTCGCCGCGTTCCAATCCCTTGGACACGCTGCAAAGACCATCCACCTGCGATGGCAGGTGGATGGTCTTTGCAGTCTCAATTGGAGACCGCACAGGCGCATGTCAGCCAAACCCACTTTTGGTCCGAAGCCAAACGAATGAAGATCTTTGTTGGAGGTTTTGTCATTGCCCTGAGTTTGTCACATGTTTGCCCAGAAACACAACTTTGGATGGCAGAGCGTTTTGTGCAAGATTGCTCGAATGGGGCCCAACACTCGCGAGATTTTTTCTAAACGAAGGGTAATTGAACCGGATCCAACCATCCAACACGTTTCCCTCTCGGAAAATATGCTAGCTGGAGGCCCCGGCCGCGTATTTAAGAAATTGTTGTTCATTTGGGTCGATTCCGACTGCGAGTGACGAAAAAGTTTGCTGATCTGACGAAACGTTATCTGCCTAACCTTCTCCTGCCTCACCTGACCTTTTCCTTTGTTTCAGACTTTTTTTCGTTTTGGAGAGTCGGGACATTTTTGGAGAGGAGGATGGAAACGTGCCCAAAACGGCAGGCATTTCTGAAATGAACGCCACGGCCTACAATTACCATCTGAACGTGCGATGGCAATTGTATAATGTAAAATCGCGTCCGTGCGGCCAATTTAAGAAATGCGGCTTTCTTAAAATTCGTCGCCCGGGTTTACATTTCATGAGTTTACATTGCATGGAAGTGAACACTTCACAATTTTACAGTTTTACGAGTAGATTTAAGATTTGGACATGTTCCGATTTTGCCCGTCATGAAAAAGTGAAAAATGATGCGAATCTTAACCAGATCTTCTTCCTTTGTCTCAAAAGTTTTCCCGTTTTTGGAGTCGGGACTTCACGCGGATGGAGAAGTGTCCAAACCGGTGTGGGCGTCCGGACCTTGGACCCACAGCTTTTCAGGTTCATTGACCTCAGTTTTTTCTTCATCTCTGGGAATTATCGAAGGCTAACATTTTGTTTCCGCCAGCTTTTCGGTATCCTGTTTTTTTAATGGCGCGGTCAACAATCTGTGCTTTGCGGCAAGTCAATCCAGAGAAATCCTAATGAGGAAAAAGTGAAATTTGGGCGAAAAAAGCGAACCGGCTTGCAGGATTTCAACGAGATTTTTTGAAATTTCAATGTCAATTTCAATGAACACAATGGCCCAAAGTTCTTTGGCCACATCAAAAATAATTTTCTGCTTTGCGAGTGCCATATTTTTGTGATCTGAAACCACGATAGATGTGCACATGTGGTTGCGATTGAAGTGGTGACATCTATGGTTAGAGCCAGAAAAAGTTTCAGACCGCAAAAACGTGGTTCTGATGACCGAAAACGAGATGTGATTCGAAAAAAAATGACGCAAATTTCGCAGATTTGGCTCACCTTGGGTGCACCTCAGGGCACAATTGGAAACAAGACCACCCGTGCTTCGGGACTCTGCATGAACACATGTGTTGGAGTTGACGTCAGTCGGTGGAGGTAGGGGCAATTGAGGCCTTGACAGTCTTCCCTGATTCGGGAAAGGCCTTCGTGGTTCGACCTGTGACAAATCTCGATTTGGAAAGTTGCTGTCATAGACGGAACTTGAAACACCCAGCGGCAAGTTCAAATCTGTTGGTCTTCGCGCACAAGCTTGTCCGCGCGCCACTGACAGATTGTCTTGCTTCTTTGGGGAATCAGAAGAATATTTATCGGATGAAGAAATGTCTCCACTTGCTGGCAAAGCAAGTGGCAAACGCAACCTCGAAGCTGAAAAGGTTCCGCCATTTGCGCCTATTTGGATGTCCACTCTTGACTGAAAACCTTGACTGCAATTCACTGTGGAGCTCGAGTATTGCATCGGTTGGACAGCTGTCTGGTGGTCAAGACGGGAAGAACTTCCAGCACTCTCAGGTGATGTGCCCTCTTTGGGAGGGCGCAAACAAATGCTGACGGCGGAGCAGGACTGCTGAGGCGGTGGAGCTGGAACGGAAGCACCTCTGACATCAGAAAGGGCTCGGTTTCGCACAGTACCGCCATGGGGTGGGGGCCGCTTTGCGTCCTTGTTTACAGCGTGACCTAAGGAACTGGAGCGAACGGATGCGAAGGGTGGTTCTGGATACAGACTGAGCTGGGACCTGTGTCGAGGAGGCAGCCTCGGAGGCGTTGCCGGAGATGACGGTTCCGACGCAGCACCCCCACCATGTGCCAAACTTCCATGTCTCGAGGGTGAGTTTCTTGGCAAAGTGGGTGGGGCAGGCTGAGGCTCTGGCAGAACTTCGTTGGAACGGCAGAAACTGACCTTGCAGCAAATGTCCAAATCACAGTCGTCAGATGAGCAACACTCATGGCACATTTTCCTGTTTTGGGGCAGATGGGGAGGAAGCCTCCGTTGGCAAGATCTGAAAATTTCGTCATCACTGATGTCATAGTTGCTGTGATCCAATCGGTTGCTGATTACCATTCTGACCTGACTGTGGTGATGTCTTTCGGTAGCACTGCCACTGCCGCTTTCGAAATTACAACTATTCTTGCAGTTCGGGGGTGTGGACATAACGCCCACCAAGGCAGTCGATGGTTTCTCGTCCTCTGGTGACGGGAAAGATTCGCTGAAATATCGTAAACCGTTCGTCGCCGAACCGTCAACTGTCACCGAAGGCACCTGGGTCAACTGCATAAGTCCAAACTAAAAAAAACCCCGCTGTCAAAATTTCATCTGAAAACAGATCAAGACTTGAGCCCATCTAAATACAGCCAAACCATATTGTCTTTTTTATCAGGCGCCGCGACAATGCTGGGAATTGATAATCCCAATTTTTTATCAGTCACATCAAGATGCTCTCAAAACCAGTCTCTGAAATGGGCGATGACGGAACGCTTCCAACATCTCACTGCTGGTCAAATCAATGGCTTGTCACAGCACGAAAAACGTTTTTCGAATTTGACGAAATCGTTACTTCTGGGAGACACGCGGTCAGGTGCACACAAAACGATTTTAGACATGCTCCATTGAAAAGAACGTAGAATTTTTCAAGTTTGCCGACATCAAGCAAAAGCGGCAAGGTCCAGCAAACCAACAGACGCAATTCCAACGGAGCAAACTGCTGCACCTTTCCAGCTGTTTATCTCAAGTAAGTTTCAAAATTTGCGTGTGACGTCTGTCAAAGAAAACCAAGTGATGAGTGCGACTGGAAGCAAGAACGCGGCACTCGAGACGAGCGCAGGCGTCTGCAATACCTATTCTGAAGTTTATTTTCGGATAAGGATTACCTTGGAAACCGGAACGACAGCGCCCTGGCGCAGCGCAAAAATGCAAAATCCCAACAGAGAGCTGCCAGCGTTTGGCAGTGAGCGCGAAATCATGGCAGCAGGAGAGAAGAATAATACAGTGGCGAATAGGTTGAATCTCGATTGGACCAGGACCATCTCAAAAACTCTGGCAGATCATCCAAGAGAAGAGAGCTGGAAAACAGAGGAATTCCAACTCGTGGGCGTTTCTTCTTTGAAGGCAAACCTCATGAAATCTTGTGCATGGAACAAGATGCAAGTTCTCTCGGGGCTCACTTCTGCGATTGTTGGAGCATTTCGCCAAAAAACTGACACAATCGAACGGAGAATGTCAAACTCAAAATGTGTGAACAAGTTAAAGAACTATCAAAACAGTTCAGCAATGAACGGAAAATTCAAGGAATTTTGGTTGTCTCACCGCGCAAGGAGAATATCCTTGAAAAATTTGGGAGCAGAAAAACAGAAGAATATAGGCATCAATCAAGCTGATCGGCCGTGTTCCCCATTGCAACTCACCCACAGTTGCAACTCATTAGCCAATTCAATGGACATATTTGTGTTCGGAAAAGTTCATTTCTATTTACAACGCTGATTCATTTTCCATTGTTGCGAAACATGCTTACGTCTGTTGAATTGACTAATGAGTTGCACCTGAGGGTGAGTTGCAATGGGGAATACGGGCGGATGACTCCGTGGAATTATGTTGGGGAGATTCATGAGCCATTCATGACGTTGACCACCCATCCCACAGGCAGTTTGCCATCTCTTCACCGTTGAATCGTTTGCATCTTTGCAGTTCTTTGTTAATTATTCGCGCAAGTAAACGAAAACAAGGAAAACTTCACGGGAAAATGCGAACTCGCCCTCAAAAATCAGCGAGGAATTGAATTCTGTTGTGTGAGTAAACACTTTCAATCGAGCACTGTGCAACAAGCTGGATGTTTCTTGGCCATTTTTCCACGATTCACGAAATTCAAGATATTTCCTGGAGAACGCTGAGACGTTTTTCGAAGACTGCTCAGAAATAATTTTGCCATCAGAACTATCTTCAAAATGTTTGTGCAAATTTTTGAACGCCTTTCGCACGCAAAATTGTGACCAAAATACGTGGGCTGTTTGATAAAGACTGAGACTGATGCTCCCTGAGCTACACCGTTGCGGGACCAGGGACCAGTGACCAGGTTTGGGGGCTTTGAAGTTCCACATGATTGTGTTGTTTTAGGTATATGTTGTTTACTTGCTTACTTTTTCTCTTCTTTTGTGGGCTCTTTGAAAATGGGGGTTTGAATCTCGCCTACAGAAATTTGACAAGAATTTGAACGACGAAGAAAAGAACTCTCTTGATTCCTTTGTCCCTCCTGGACAAAACCAACAGTTAGGCATGAACAGGGCCGGTTTCAGGCGTAGTCGACGTAGGCGGCCGCCTACGCGGCGCAAGTCAAGGGGGCGCCAAAATGAGAGTCGGAAAAGGGCAAATAAAGCCGGACACAAAACATAAATATTGCAAAAATAAAATTTTCTGTTCCATCGCGAGGCGTTGAGAACTCTGCTGGGGACGATCATTTTATTTTTCATGTTATTACTTATTCTGCAGATATCATGTGGTTCGTTCTGCTGTGTTTGAATTGGGGCGTCACCCCAGGAAATTTTTTCAGACGACGAAGCGTCAGCGTTGCCCCAAAATGCATCATTCTATCGCTCCTGTAAATGTGCGCCAAAATGAACAGCGTCCGTATGCATGGCTCAAATTTTATGCCAATTTTGAGGTCATCAGAATTTTTGACACGGCTGAAAGCCAACAGACGGGAATGAGAAATGGGGATGACATAATGAAACAACTGCGTGACCATTTTCGTTTAACACCGTCGCGCCATGGTTTTCATTTCACACCAATCAATCATTTTAAGGATTCGCCCTATATTTTTCAGATGAGCAGAGATCGGTGATAAAGTCTTAACATAACCTACCCTATCATGGTTCCGCAGAATTCACTTGTTCTCTGAACTGCCCTGTTTTGCTTAGTACCCAAACCGCACTGAAGTATTCGATCACGTTCCATTGAAACACTCATACTTTTAGCTATTCTGCTCCAATTGCTTTGCGTTTCATGCTCAAAATTGCCATTCCTTTTTGTGCAATTTCAATCATGGTTTACAGGAATACTGTTCCGCGTTTTCTAGATTAGAAGCATGCCAAGCTTTAATCGATCGTTCCTTTCCAATGAAAATGAAAGCCTCGCTTAATATGTTTTCACAGACTTCCCTGTCCCGCAAGTGCCTTTTTATATGGACCAAAAATATGGACCAAATATTTATTTTCTTCTTTTACGCTCCTTTTGTTGTTGTTAATTCCTCTGGATTTCTGCAAGGAACTTCTTGCAGTACAATCTCAATCACTGAGCAGGCTTCTTCAAAAACGTGAAATTTATGCTTCGAACCACGCACTATTCCAGTTGATGATTGGAAGAATTTGGCCAAAAATTTCCATTCTGCTGGCAAAAAGGGATCCGAAAATAGTAGAGAAAATGTGTCCATGTGATGACAATCGATGCCTAAATTGTGCATAAATTTGTCCGAACTCGGATCCAAAATGTACTCTGAAATCGCAAAAGCACTTACTTACACCTCTGGAGGGCTCCATACCACTGCCAAGGACTCTGTCCATCAGAAGGCCTGATGGAGCACTGCTCCAGGCACCCACCTCTGGAGGGTCTCTGTCCCCAGACTCTGCAGCAATGCTTTGAAGGGCGCCAAAAAACCAGGGGCGTCAAAATAATTTCTCGCCTACACCAAAAATTTTGCTGAAACCGGCCCTGGGCATGAACAATTGCTGCGGCAATTCTAGTGGGATGTGCACTTCCTTTGTAGGCACCTTATCGCTGATTTAAATCGTTTTGGAAAGCAGAGCAGCGGTGGTAAAGCAGGGTGGTGCAGGAGCATCAAAAACGGCCACGTCAACGGTTTCTGTGAACAGAGAAACCACCATTGTTAGTGAGGATCGGCGAATAACAATGCCCAGCACCTCACCATCATTGTGTACTCGTATTTGACATGTGAGATTATCAGCTATCTCCCTATGACACATGTCTGCCCACGTTGGATACCAATTTTACATACACCCGCTTAATGCCGCCCTCACATGCCAACTTCTTCGCCCAGTTTTGAGCATGAAAAGGAATCGAATGCTTTCTCCACCCACCGTATGGCCCTGACCTGATGCCCTGTGACTTTTACTGTTTTCTGCCATGAAAAAAGACTCGGCAGAACAACGATTTTCGATCACTGAGGCCGTAACATGGCCATGGAGGCGATTCTGAAGACACTGACCAATGACGACCTGTAAAATGTCTCTAAAGCATGGTGCAAGATCGGGGTCAAGTGCAACCAAACAGGAGGTAATATTGTGCGTTTCCATGGTAACACTCATAACCCCCTGGGAACGAGAACCTTTTTAGCGGTTTTTGAGTGGCTACTGCGTGGAAATGGAGGGTCTTGGGACTTTTTTCTACGGAACATGTTTTGTTCCGTGTATCTTTGGGAATCTGTCTGCGGAAAATGGCTTTTATGCGACGACCCACAATCTCCATATCTCAGTTTCCCAAAACAACCCCAAATTGGGCTTTTTTGGATTTTTTGGGGGGCACTGCGTGGAATTGGAGGCTCGGACGGTTTTTCGTTACTGAACATTTTTTGTTTTACTCGTTTCATAGAACCTGTCCTGAAAATTTGACTGTTCTAGGGTGAAATCTTACCTCCCCCATGAATACCCCAAAAGGGTCCATTTTGGGGGGTTTTGGGGGGGCATAACTCAGTAATGGGGGGTCGGATCAATTTTTCCACTGATTATTTTCGATTTGTATGGTCCTGGGGAATCTATTGTGATATTTAGGAGGGTTGATTTACGGGACACCCTGTATATGGATGGACCTCCAAGCAAATTTGTGTCCAATCGTAACAAAGACAGAAAAAATGCCAAAATTTGGCACACGTGTCACAAAAGCATCAGATTACAAAGTGACAAAATTTCAAAGATATATCTCTTTGATTGTTTTGTTTGAGAAGGAAACGTCAAAGACTTTTGAAACGCACCTCGTAATTTTGACCAAAACGTTTTTTGCTCATTCTGCCTCTGGCCAAAATTTGGCGAAAATAGCGAAAAATAAATTTTGTTGCGTCACCAAAAAACGACAAAACGCCGTGGACAAATTAAAAGGAGCTAAGTGTAAGAAAATTTAATTTCTACTCCTGCGATTTTCCATTTGAAACCCATTGTTGTTCAACAATATTTTTCATTTCTCTGTTTTCACTTAGCTCCCTTTAATAAATTTGTCCAAGGCGAAAAATGTTCTGTTAACTTTCACAATTTCCCTCCACAGGTACATCGTTCAATGCATTTTTGGATGCGGCAACCTGAAATGTACCTAATGATCTGCTGCACGGAGATGCCGTCAATGCCATAAATTTGTTCCGTTTTGAGTTGACCCAACAAGCCTAAATAAAATCATGCCTGATGCATAATCTGTTTTTTGAAAAAGGTGGTCTTAAAGGCATGCCAAAGTACAACATCAACATAATGCAAATATTTCCCAGCCATAGTGGTTTTCTGAAAATACGTGTGGGGTTGGGAAGTTGTTTCTTTGGAATTTTTTGGAAATGTTTCCAAAGAGACTCAACAAGTTCGTGCAGTTTAACCTTTCCACTGAAGATGAGAATAAAGGTCTTCGGTGAAACTCTGTCCTGCAGCGGACTGCAGTATCACACATAAGAATTTCCAAAAACATCTTAATACCGTTTCTGTCAAAAGTCTTTTACTGGCAATCATGTATTGGCGCTATGAAAGGGCAATCTTCCTGGAATGGGCGGGATTTGGGGTGGCATTGTGCATGGATGAGCAACTATGGAATGGGCAGACTTTTCTCCAAAAATGAAAAAAAAAAAATGTTGGAAGAATCAGCCCAGGCACTTCATCCAATCACAGCGCGAACCTAATCAATATTAAGACTCTTTTGGCGGGCATATCCTGCAGGATATCAGGATTCAAATTCACACTTCAGCCATCTGCAGTTCGATGCCATTCAAAAATGTCCTCATTCAAGCACAATGTTGTCCGGCCAAATCTGTGCTGCAGACTGCAGTGCGGCCATTGCATTTTCCACAGCATTCTGACATTGCTGATTTTGCTCCAAATCGATTCCTTGTGACATTGCTGATTTTGCTCCAAATCGATTCCTTGTGATGTGGAATTGTTGATGAAAAGAACTCATCAATATTTTGGAAAGAAAAATTCGTTCCCTCCCTCCCCACTCCCTCTATTCCCCCACTCCCTCTCCCTCTTTTCCTCACCTCGCTCTCGCTCTCCCCACCTCCAGGAGAACGAACCATGTATCTGCTGTGTTGGTGGAAAAATAGCAGAACTCCAGCACCTGGTCAGATGGTTTGCTTGGTCCTAATTGGAATTTGAAGAGCTGCGTCATGATTTTCCAATTCCCTTGGATGGCATGATTATTTAAAACTGAGTGAAACTTTTTGGGTTTCCGGATCATTGCTTGGACCCTGAAACAGCCTACAAGCGACAATTTGATGTCACACCAATGCAACAACGTCCTGAAATTTCTTGCCTTGGGGTTACTACTTACTTTGGATAATTTATTTTACTGGGCCTCCTCACCTAGCAAACTGGCATTTTATCGAATGGGATTTCAGAAAATGTCCAAGAAACAGGAGTCTTCGAAGATGAGACCACCCACACGGAATGCTCTTCTTTTAAGTGGGACCTATTCCGAGTTGGCCAATGTCGAGACCTTCAATGGAGGCAATTACAGAGTTGTTTCCAACTGCTTTTGGGCTTTCGAGTGTATTTTTGTGATATCATTTCGTGGTTGGAGATCGCTGGAATGTTGACACAAGATAGCATTTTACAGGTGCTGGTCGAGGAGTGGGTAAGTTGTTGAATGATGTGTGTTGTCCTGTAACTGTCATGGCAATACATTCAATAACCGGACCCTCCTCGCTTCCGGCGGGGTGAAGGGGGATACAATACAATAAATAACCCACTGTGAGTTGGTCTGTTCAGTGTACTTTTGTTCCGATTGGAGAACTACCTATCCAATGGGAATAATTTAGGGAATCATCCGTTTTCCCCACTTGTGACAATCGAGCTTGCAGTGTTTTTTATCCAGTCAGTGGTTACAAGCGATGACACCGAGCTTGCAGGTTGCGAAGACTTTTGACTGAGCAAAAATGCTTTCAAGCTGGAGAGGGGGAGGAAGACGCTCTGGGATGGTTAGTTCCTATGTGTCAACGCAGTCTTGTCCAAAGTTCGCACACACTTACCACTCACGCTGGCAAGGAAGCAGTTCAGAAGAAACTAAAGTGTGGGACTGAACCAAACAAAAATGAAATGATCTGAACCTACGCTGGCTGATTGGAACCTACCTTCTTCCAGTCACATGCGATTCCTGCAGCGTACCCCTCACCAGAGCTCCAGTGTGTGTTTATGGTCAAAAAAGAGCCACATAATTTCTTCCCACAAAAACAGAGGTTCGCCCTTTTGGATGTTCATTGCTGTCGGCCTGATTTCGGCCATTGTCATTCCATTTGATTTTTTTTTCATTCATTACACCATTTTGGATGTTCACTAATTTAGGACCATCCCATCAAACGTACCCTGATCCAGCATGAATTTTATGTACAATTTTTACAGGAGTTAATAAGTGAATTAACAGGAATTAATTAACATAAAAATTATTCCAGTAACTATATTGTACAGACTGTATTTCGACACCAGTTGGCAGTTTTTAAGAATTGATTGGTGGCCGAAACGAAAGGCATATCACACACCAATGATCATCAGGCCTTATCATCAAGTATTTCCTTGGATGGCCTCACGATCTGTGAACTGAAAATGCAGGACATGCACCTGTGCATTGCTCTGGTGTTAACACCAATCCTAACCACCTACACCTGACGCAAAAGCAAAAAAAGTCTAAAATTAGCTCCAATCTCTCGAGAAAAACACCAGAATTCCTGCACGATCCAAAAATAAATATCTATTATTTTCCAGCAAGCCATGAATTTGGAAGCAGATAAATAAGCAGCCCACACATCAAAAGAATCATGTGTTTGATATTTAAATGCTGCAGAAATCTGGCCAGACAACAAAAAATAATGGAGCGTATCTATTCCGCAAATAGATCCGAAGCAAAGTGCAGTCAATTGCAGCCATACCCACAACAACATTTCGTCAATAGCATCCTTTTCCTAATCGACCAGAGCTCACCATTCACATTCAAGATAGCACGCCTACTTCATTATGGAACGTGATTCTATTTTCAATTCCAGCCATAAAAATTTTCAAAGTCAAGTGGGGATCAACAATTTTTTCTAAAAATACAAAAATATGCAGCACGTCTAGCTTTGTTTGCAGGAGAATGAAAGTGAAAACAGCCAGTGCTCTCTCTCTCTCTCCCTCTCTCTCTTGGGAGAAAACAAGGCAGAGCATAGGAGCTTCAGAAGCATTCTTCAGAGAAAGATGTTGAAGCTCTGTTAAATAGAGCAAAGCTCTCATCAGCTGATTCGCTGTGAGGAAGCATTTGCATGAAGTCAAGCGTATGGCCAAAGGGGCACGAAAAGAAATTTGAAATCCAGTAAAGCCATTTTCAAAGTGAATGAAGAAAAAACACAACAGCACTAAATTTCGCTCGGACATCATCCAGTGCAAATCACAAGTGGAGGAGAGGGGCTAAACTTCCAGTGCAGTCTTGTTGTGTGAACAAAGATTTAAATGTATGGACAGCAATGCCACTCCAAAAACTGCACCACCGAACTGTGCACAGGGTCAAAATCCTAGGGAAGAGGGGGAAAAGTTGGTTTTCGACTTGAGACTTAGGGAGGGGGGCTGCCACCCTCCCATCGGGGTTCCAAGTTTCAGAACTCCGGCTTGAGGTTTTGGGCACGATGCCCCCAAAGCAAGTTGGTGGGCCTACCGGCATTCACCCAGCCCGTTTGCTCAAAAGAATCAGAGGCATCCGATATCACGTTTGACTAAAACTCAAGGGGAAGTCCTTTGGCCAAAAGTCAGTGTAAACCTTCTTGACCAAATTACAGGGGGTGGCAATTTTGGCCCCAAAGTCAGATGAGGTAGGTATACAAGGGGGTAACTTTAGGGTACCCCCTTGTAGTTCCATCTCTCACTGTCATCACAATGAAAGAGATGTCCCAGGTTACTGAAGACATGTCCCACTCGAAGCAGAAAATCATGGTCACCCTTTCACCAACACTGAGCAAGAAAAAAACCCCTACCGGTCAGACCAAGCTCTAACATTGTCCAGGGCTAGAAAATGAGCCTGTCATCGCCTGTTTCATGCTGTCATCACTCCCACGTTGAGCCAGTAAAACCCATCAAATCTTAGCATTCATTGCAAACACACTGACACGTGGTGAAAAACAGCCAGTCACAAAACGTGTTGCTCAGCGGTGAATGCTCTCGACCCCCTCAACAAGCATGCTGTTAAATCATTTTATGGTGTTGCTGTTAAATCATTTCATGCTGTAAACTTTCCAAGGGTGTGTAGGTGCAAATGGTAGATGCATACATCTTTACTGAAAGAGAATGACTACAAATTTGACCAAATATTAATCTTGGAAAGTGCATCACCGGGTGGCTACTTGTGAGAGGATTGATTGGATTGCAGTTTAGTTGGCAATTTTGCATCGAGTCAGCTGTTCATGTTGATTAGGCCCTGTGCACTCTTTCAAATCACCAATGCGGAGGCCTGAATGGGGTCGATTAGGCCCAGAGAAAATGTGCAAATGGAGAAAAATAAATTAAAAGGTTGTTAAAGTTTGTGTTAAGGTTGTTAAAGGGAATGCTGCACAGCTCTAATTCTGCTCAGCTCTGAGGCCAAATGAGGAAGGCAAATCTTTTAAAAATGCCCGACGAATCAGTTTGCCAGTCTCATTTTTATTTGCAATATCGGTTCATCTTTTCAGCCAACCCGAGAAATGCGGCGCAAGAGATGCATTACACCAGTTTCACAACAAATAAGTGAAACAAGTAGAGAGCAGAACTGATGGCACTGCCATCTCTTGGAAACAACTGCAGCTTCAAGTCTATACAGCAAGACACAGAGG